>JABCJZ010000028.1:0-59272 GCA_013184445.1 Fusarium sp. NRRL 53497 | reverse complement strand
GGTGGAGGAGGCATCACGAAATCGTTCTACAGCCTGGACGGTGTCGCGTATGGTGTTGATGATTTGGCTGTCGTTGGACGGAATGAAAGAGACAGTCGGGGTCTTCGGACTTCGACGGTGGAGGGTCCAGACCTGGGGTATATATGAGTCCTACAACGTAGGTAGCCTGGGGAGGCAACAGTGAAGATGAGGCCCAGTCAAAGAACAGATATTATAAAGATCAAGGTTGAGCTGGGAGTGCTGAATCAGTTCGGATACCCAAAGGCAAGAGCCACCTCATGTTTCGTCATGGCCAATGGAACGCTTACGCCGCATGGAAAGAATGGAAGGCACCACCGCTACTTACAGTGGACACGCTGGGCATGGATGGGCTGGGCTGCGCCCCGCTTTCTTCTAGCCAATTCCTTGAAGATACAGGCTGCCCGCTCTTTAAAGCTGCATCAACCAACAGCATAGTCATGTGAATCTATTTCAAAAATATTCAAGCAATTACTCTTATCAAGGCAACTTTGATTGTCCTTGAGACTTCTAATTAGTACTTCAGATATAGGACCGGATCATGGATATGATGCAATGCTATGTACCGACAAAGTACGGATATTAAGGCTCCCACTTAAGCTGTCTTCTTGACTCTTGTTGAGCAGCCTATCAAATTTTGTCAATCATGGCCAAGTGGGGCTTCCCGCTCGCGTATCATGGACTGCGAAATTCAACGTCGGTTCCTGAATAGCATCAACGACAGCCGAGACGGGAAGAATTTTGCTCAAAAGAAGGAGGCGATCAATTGGAGACGGATCAACAGCTGAGCCAGCCCTCGTAACATATATGATGTCACGAGTAGCCCCTCGACAGATCGGCAACATCTGCTATCGATGCGCTTTTACACCAGCACCGACAATCGCTAACCAAGCCTTCGTTAGCGGAGCCCTCCTAGCCAGCGTCCGCCATGGCCGAAGGACAACAACAAGGGCCTCAAACGTACGATGGGCTGCGACTTCATCGACTTACCCAGACCTCAATATCCAGCCGGCCGATGCCGAAAAAGTCCCCCGGCAATTGACTGATCCAACACAACTGGCAAATATCGTGGAGAGCACCAAGAAGAAGTTCCTTGCGACAGATGGAATCCCAGCGAAACAATTGACGACTGCGGCTCTGGAGACATGTCTGAAGGCAGCCCAAGCTCTCCAACCCCAGATCCACAGAGCTGAGGCTCAATCACGAGCATCAACATCAAAGCTCATGGAATTGGGAGCCGAGCGGACTGGCCAGAGACCGAATTCAATGGATGCGCAACTCGCCGATAGCGTCAAGAAAATCTCGTACTCGGCCTACGCAATCATTTCGCAACCCAATGTCGAGATAACACCCGCTTTCCTTGAGCTCTACGTTGCCATTCAGTCATCGCTAGGTCGACCGGAGTCGCTTCCTGCCGTATTCGAGATGTTTGCGACTAAGAAGAAGCCTGTTGTTAAGAATGGAGTGGTCCAGTATGTTACGTCGAATCCTAACGCCGCAGTTAAGGCTATTGAGAAGGACGTTGCGGATATGGCCTTGCACACTGCTATTGATGCCAAGAACCTGGACGCAGCACTGGGTATTGTAGAGGCTTCTTTTAGTCTTCCCGCTTTCAAACGCCAGAAGCTTATCAAGCATTCCACCGCTCCTGCTCTTGCCCTTGGCTCTCTTCCCTTCGGCATCTATGGCCTCGCATCCGCGTATGCCGCCTACTGGCAGAACACCATGGATATATCCACTGCAACTGGCCTTGGAGTCGCTGGTATCTCTGGGTATTTCATGGTCGTGGGATCGATGGGTATGATTGCCAAGTTGAGTAATAAGGACCAAATGAAGCGTGTGACTTGGGCGCCTGGTACACCGCTACGCCTCCGGTGGCTGAGGGAAGAGGAGCGAGCCGCCATGGACAAGATTGCTTGTGCATGGGGTTTCAAGGAACCTTGGAGACACGGAGAGGAGTCTGGCCCTGAATGGGAGGGCCTCAAGGAGTACATGGGTTACCGTCAGATGATCCTCGATCGTGTTGAGTTTATGGAGGGCATGAGTTAGTTTCTCCGTTATTGATCCAATGTACATTATAATTGTGAAAAAGAAGACATTCTACTGAAGAAGGTTTCTCACGCTTCCAGTGCAATATATGCGTTGATAGGTCAAGTCACAAATAATGGATAAGGAGAAGACAAAGGCAAAGCACATATGTCATCCAGATCGTCATATATAAACCTGGCTTATCTCCTATGTACATCCAACATGACCCGAACTAGAAACCTCAGGGTTGGTTTCATATGTGACTCCATATTCAACCGTCTTCCTTACCACACCAGCATCACTTGCCAATGTGGATTGTGTGCCAGTTCTTTGTAATGAACCCAGTATGATTTCCTCACTTGTTCCATCGTGTAGAAGCACAATACTTCGCGTAAGTCCCTGTACGCTTTTGGGCTCAACGTAAGGATTCCATGCTCTTGTTTGACCTCGAGACTCATCAGCGAGTTTAGAGAGATCATGTGATGACTGCTTCGATCTATAGAACCAGGGCGGAAGGAATACAGCGAGGGGAATGCGACACATTGGCAGACATGTGCAGATCATGGCCAAGTTTTGCTCGATGCTCGTCCACATTGTGGGGTGTATGTCGACTAATGAGGCTGTCAGTAAGATCGCCTGTGTACAGTTATGCAAGGTACATACAAGTTATGTCGGGTGTTTTGGTCGCGAAATCGAGAGTTGTCATGCGCACGATGGATGTTACCATAACACTAAACAGAATGAGTTCACCTAGTGCATGTCTGACCTAGAGTTTCGAGTTTCACTTACAAACCACCACCCATTGTAAGCACCATCATAAGTGCTCGTTTGTGAGTCACGGGCAGTTGACTCATCCAAATAGGATGCATCGGCAGCATCAGTATCAGAGCATCTGTTCCAATAGAGAAACCAGCATTCGCATGCCAAGTCTTGTTCAAGCTGATACAAGTGGGTTGAATAGACTTATCCCAGGCACCTCTGATTGGATGGCATTGCCAAATCGATAATTCCAATGCTACAGACATGAAGCAGGTAATTATGCCCATGAGGGTGTAGCAGCACGTGCGAAACCATTTCTGGACAAACATGCGGAGGTAGAGTAGGAGTATTGAGATCTTGGCCAAGTTAATGGTGAGTTTGTAGAAGATTTGAGCAATATAGAATAGCTAGCACTGTTAGAGTCGCCATATAATAAGATGTCGTCAAGCATATGGCATATGCTCCTTACCCTGAGTGCCGTTAATTTGTCCTCTGTAGTCAAGATTTCAATGTGCCGCCCAAACCCGTAACTGCACGAAACCATCATGACAGCCTGTAAAATCAATGCAGACAACTTGCCACTAGTGTCAGTTTTCTCAGAGCATTAATGCCAGACATGGAACTTACTAAAGATATAACAATGGTGGTGTCATCCAACCCCAAGCCTGATCTCCTTGTTATACAACTCCAAAACCTGAAGGCTATGAAGGCAGGCGTCACAAGAAAGAAAAGGATACTTGGGGCGTAAATCAGCACCGCGTTGCTCTCGCTTGGGATATCCTCCGAGACCATCGTGGGCAGTCGAGGACGTGAGGCATGTGTCAAGTGTTATGTAACACTTGAGCACCAACATCATGGCAGTAATTGATCTGGAGAGGCATCACTTATAAATAAAGTGTGTCTCTCCTCTGAACCTTTCTTGACATAGCTTCGATTTCTACCGGGAACAATAGAGACAAGATCATGCATGCTCGTTGCTTCTGCGTGAGGGGTTAACATTATACGGTAGATTAATAAGATGAAGGATATCCAATTATAGCTAAATAATTGAAAGAGTGGACTTTAAGTGGATATAAGGCCCAAGAGAATCAGATAAAAAGTTCGCATCATAATTAAACTTCATATGCTTCGTTCGTTTAAGGGGAGTTACGAGGCTTCGAGTTAGAGTAGCAAACCGGAAATTGAGAACGACAAGCTGCTGAGTTCTTGACAACGAAGCAGTATTTGTCGAAATCTCAGGTAGTTTGAAGTGAATACAAAGCTTGGCGCGAGTTTCATTTACTTCTTTGTATCCGGTAATGATACTACATCGTGTGGGTTACTCTGCAGTCTGTGAGTATTGCTTTTTCTGCAAGTCACTTCATGCTACAACCGTAAATCAAGCCCTCAATTTGCTCTATATAAAAAGTCCAAACCTTGCCAAGTTCTAACCAATGATGGCTTATGTTCTCCTCTGTATGTGTTTGACTCGGTTACGACAACGTTGTTCTTGCAGCTGGGTGCCAGGATCATCCAGGAACAAGAGCAAAAGCCACGACTGCATGAGGTGATCGATCGAAAGCAGAGGATAGATCAATAATTAGTTCCCATCAGTGCACTTCAATTTCATGGCAGTTTAGTTCGTTAGTAATGCGAGATTCTAATAGTTTGATACCGAGTGTGTGCAAAACAGACTCAAGAGTAAAATTTGCTATGTTAGTCTCTCTCTTTACCGATAATATGAAACCCGTACGGTATAATATCTATGAAACACCTACTGAGAAGTGGAACATGTAGAGCAATCAAAACACAGAGTAGCCAAGACACATTTCGCTGAAATTGCTGCTTTTAGATGTCGATGATACCCTGTATCTCCGACCTATGCGGAGCAGGACTCCGATCGAACCCACATTTCCCGGGCCCGCAACCCCGGAGGCACCGAATGTTTATCGGACAGAATGTTTCTGTGAGATGGAGCTGTCTCTATCGAGTGGAAGGGATAGTCTCACAGGTGAAGAATGGAATATTGAGTTGGATCGTGTACGGGCAACCTATTTGATCCTCTGTTGTGGAGGGATCCCATCTGGGCACATAGATCCAAATTAAACAGCTTCGTTTTCTGATGGATAATTTGAATTATTTGATTTTGAAAGAGTAAAAAGGTCTAGAACATTTAACCTGGAACTCGAATCAAGCTTAACATATTGGCAGTGACGGCAAGGTAGTGACGGCAGTGCTTTGCACTTCTGCAGTTTGGTAGCTTAAGATATAAATTCGTGATGAGACAAACACCCAACTCAACTACAACCTTGCTTCCACAACATCACAACAATCTCATCGAGCGAAACAAAAAGTTTCCCAATACCGTGGCCCGGGATAGGTTGTAAGTTCTTCTCTAAGCCCACGATCAACAGAACCGCTAACCTTTAACCAAGCCAAGAACCCAAACCATGACCTCAAGTTCTCCCTCCAACCTCTTCCGCATGCCCGGCATGGCACGCACAGCCATGTTTGAGTCCGTCAGCGGCCGAGGTCCCCAAGGCGAGCCACGTCTTATCGCAATGGACAGTGACCAGGAGCCCTTCTACGCCATGTCACGATGCGTCCTCGCCGAGACCCTCATCAAAGATATCCCAAAGACAGTGCACCGTATTTTCATATACAACGACATCGATGCTACCGACTGGAACGACCTTCCTCCTATTAGACGACCCATGTGGTCATCTGGAACTCAGAATGCTTTCTTCCCTCATAACTCCACTGCCGCCCACGTTTGGAACCATCATCACGCCGTTATCGGGATGGGTGTTCCCTTCAAACACCAGCGCGCATACACGGGAGTTGAAGTTAGAATGGGCTCTGGAGGGCCGATCGGAGAATGGCATCCTGAGGGTATTTACCACTACAAAGGCATGCAGCTCTTCCCCGATCTTAAGTCTTATCTTCGCGTTCCCGTCGGAAGTGCGACTTGCATCAAGCTCAGCTTCGAGATAGATCATGAGAACGACAACGGTATGTCGATGATGATTTCGGGAGTTGAGAACGTGGTTCCTGAGCGACCTATCTCGCCACTGGACTGGCATGATTCTGTTCGCGTTGATATCGCCCAGGAGGGCCATCCGCATATCATTTCGCTCAACATGCGCTTCGTCGAGTCGCAGCATCCAGACCCTGACGTCCCTCACATGACTCGAGTTACGATTTTCAGTATCAAAAGTATTTCCTTGATGAGCACGGATAATACTATTATCAATGGGAAGAGGGTGCACAACTACCACTATCACGTCAAACTGAGGCACTACCAGGGTTGGGACTCGAAGCAGAAAAGTTGAAAGAACTCAAAATCTATGATGAGGCCTTCATTAACGGCTGTTATACCATCAATGCACTCTGTAGGACAGAATCATAGACGAATAAAGAGTGTCTTGTAGCACAGACTTTTAGATTGCCTCTCCATTCACTGACAGCCCATCCTGAGCAACCCGAATCACCTTCACATTCTGACCGGCCTTGTTCTTCATTACCGTGATATATATCTGATTCCTCCCCTCTCACAACGGAACTAAGCGCCTGTTCGTGACCCCATGTATCAAAGCTTGATGGCTCTCACAGCGCACAAAAGAACAAGAACATCCATTCAGCACACCCCATGTTCAGCGAAACAATGCCATTAACCGGCCAATCGAATATCAAAGACTCCCGTTCTCATCCGCTAAATACCGACATATAAATACTCTCGTTAAAGTCAGACTCTAAAGACACACAGACACTCTTGAGAAGCTCTCCTGAAACCCTTCCGACGGTAACGTAACCTGTGCGACGGGATAGCTTCTCGTGATCAAACGTTTTAGCATATGCTCTACAACTACCGGATACATTGCACAAGAGGCAAAAAACAACACAATTATAAAAAGATAAAGGTAAGTTTTTCCTAGCCCCGACCGAGAGAACTAACAGAGAGAGATAGGTCCGACGAGCGAAAATGTCCCATCGACGCGCTGCGAGTGCGTCGAATGTCCAAGGCGGGCAGTTTGGATACCGATCTGTGGACTATGGCCATGTTGATACTCGTAGATATGCATCGTCTACGAGTGAAATCACTTGCACGCATGGTTCAGTTCTCCTAGGGAACGCGCTTGAGGGAGATGATGGAGAATATATGGAAGAAGATTCCTTCTACATAGAAGGACCCAGTCCTCACGGAACGTATTATACCACAGCAAATCCTCGAAGCGACTCCTCACATCCCAGACCTATTTATCATAGCAAAGGCGGTTCTCGTCCTCGCGCTAATGGGTATACTAGGGGTGGCCACCACTCCGGAAACGATCTCCCCAGAAGCATCCCTCACTCAGAACACGGATTTAGCAGAGGCTCATACTCTGGAAACTTCAGCCAACCGGGCCGCTATGCTACCAGCTACCAAAATCGCAGGGCGTACTTCGCCTCTCATGGAGGTCGTAGCCTTCGACAGACCTATCCTTCAGATCATTACGATGAATCAGGAAACTACGTTGGGCCTCCTTCTGTCAACTCCTATTCCAGCGACCTTGTTTCTTTTCCACGACTTCCCGAGTCTGATCCCTCCTCACCAGAGCTTGACCACGAAAATAAGGGGATTCGGCGCCAAATATCTCTGTCTGAGACTTCTAATAAACGATCTTTATCAGAACAGCTCGTCGACGGTGTCCGTAGCCTCTTGAGCTCAGAGTCTAAAGAACAAGAAACCCCACCTCAACCGCCGCGTACAGGTGCTTATCTGTTCTGTCGGCATTACTTAATCGAGGAGTGTGCTTGCATCGCTCCCCTTGAAGATGGTGGGCAGGGTGATTACTGTCAGAGGTGTTGGGAAGGGCGTTGCAACGGGCCTAGACCTCCAGGTTCAGTGGTTAGAAAGTTAATGTGGTAAGAAAAGAAAGAAGAGTAATCTCGCATGAGCGTGGAGTTTAGCCTGGGTAGGTCTTTTGGGATGGGGGCGTAGTAGAAGTCCTTGGAACAGTGCATGTGGTTAATTGCTAAATAATGGTCATTTGTTCTAGCTATTAGCTATTAGTATTACAGAAGAAACAATATTTGTACAGGATGTATCCTACCCGAACACGTATCAAAAGGAGAACATGAAGTGATTTTATGTATCGTCCATCGACAATGATCTATTTGTCCGAAGTGTATTGATCTTAAAAAGCCATCAAAGAATCTGTCCCCGTATGATTGAAAGCCCAGAACCATGGGCATGTGGTTCCAAGAAGATAGAAGAATCGAAAAATAAAGAAACCTAACTCCACCCGCTATGCATATCTTCTCAACGCCTTGCTTATACACCAAAGATATTATCTCTCAAAACCACAGATAAAAATGTCAAGACTAGCGTCGACTTCTATTCGGATGTGACACGTCTGACCCAGAGAGAAGAGGGTTCAAATGCCGCCTCTCTTTCAAGGCGTTT
Source organism: Fusarium sp. NRRL 53497 (assembly GCA_013184445.1). NCBI lineage: Eukaryota > Fungi > Ascomycota > Sordariomycetes > Hypocreales > Nectriaceae > Fusarium > Fusarium sp. NRRL 53497. The sequence continues at coordinate 51,042 of JABCJZ010000028.1, read as the reverse complement.
GTTGGCTCGGTAGAGTTTCAAGCCCAAATCGTGCTCCTCTCTTTGGATCTCTGCCAGCTCTTCCTTGAGTCCTTCAACCTTCTTCTTCTCGACTTCACGCTTGTGTATCACGTCTGTGCTCGACAGAAGCCTGTCGGTGGGCATCAACTCCGTCATCTGCTTGATACTCTTGTTGATATTGTTGCGCTGGCGAGCCAGGCTGTCAAGTCGAGCTGAGAGGTACGCTACACGGTCGTTTGCTGATTGCATCTCCGGGGGTGCTGGTGGAAGCGCCTTGTTTGTGGAAATGATAGACGCAGGACGCTCGTTCGATGGCGAGGCCGACTTCATCGAGATGATGATTGGTACATTCGAAGCTCTCCTAAAGTTATCTCCGCCTGGAACTGGTCTCCTACGATCCATCACTGACAGGGCTTGTTTTGGTGTATCTGGCGGAGAAGTTTGACCCTCGTTGTCAGATAAACGAGGCGTTTCGGCAGCAGCAGTGTTGCATGTGGTGACACTGAAGCGAGAAGCAGGCTGTACCCAAGGGTCTTCTGGGGTGGATAATTTCGCTGGCTGAATAGAGCTGAGGAGCGGCTTGTTGCCAAGAAGCGTGTCTTCGGTCATAGCGGAGTAGACGGAACTTGACCACGAAGAGTGAGGGTTGTGAGTCGAAGGTGACGGTTTTCTTTTGACGGCCTTGAGTTGATCGGGCACCATATTAGGGTTGAGCATGGGTGTAGCAGCGGCATTTGTAATCGCGGGCTGAGATGGAGGAGAGCCAGTATTTGGCGGACTGGGATATGAATGAGAAACCAGTTCGGGAGATGGTGTTTTATAAGCCTCCTTGAGCTTCTGGGTGGACCGTGAAGGCAGGAGTCGTCGAACTGTTCCAGCATTGCCGCTAGGTGTTTCAGGAGACGGGCCACCACCAAGCCCAACACGCTTACTGACCCTGCGTTGCAAGCTCAGTGGTGCAACAGTTAGATCGTCCCGAACAGGATCGACCATAGGTGCACGGCCACTTGCTCCATTCCATGGTGGTCTAGTTTCAACAGGCTCGGGCTTCGCTCTGCCAAACTTGCGTATCCGCTGGCCTAGCGAAGGAGAAGGATTGCCGGAGCTGGTGCGTTGCGGTCCAGTGACGACAGTTGTGAGACCGAATGTTTGCTGAGGATTGTCGGATGAGCCAGGTGGTGGCTGCATAGTCTCCCACGGAGTGGTAATGTCTGCAAGTTGATCGGTTGACCTGGTCGTTCGCAGTGGTGAGGGCTGTTGGCCTGGACTTGTGGGTTTATCACGACGCATGGTTGGTATCTGGCTGCGAAGCTGTGTTTGTGATTGTCTGGGTGTGACGCGGCGCTCTCCTAGAAGATCTAGTTGAGATAGATTTGGACTCTCATCAATTGGTGAGACATCTTGAGAGTTCGGTCTGCAGGCGAGGCATCGTATTAGCGATTGTACACTGAACCGAAAGGATCTCATTTTTGAGAGTAGTAGCACACAGAGTGCGCGAGTCGACAAGAGTTTGGGGAATCAAAGGAGCAAACACAAGTGATATGAACTCGAACTTCTGAACCGTCGCAGACTTCAGGTGTAGAATAGCGACCGGTTTTCCAAAAAAAACAAAAAACAAAAAACAAAAAGAATTAAAAAAAAATCGATATGCCACAGCGGCAAGAATGCCCAAGAGACGTGCAACAGCGATCAGAATCCCAACAAGAATCAATGTGCCAAAGCGGCAAGAATGCCCCAGAAACGTGCAACAAATGGATTCAGAACCAACAAGATAACTCACCCATATCGTGTAGTATCAAACTCTGGGGAGCTGGGAGGTGATATTTCAGCGGCGATAGGACGTCCGTACATGTCTTTGGCAGACGCTTTGGAGCGCGACAATCGGTGATTTAGGTGACGAGAGTGACGATTGCTTGAGTTGAATTCCTCGTCGGGATAAATGGAAGAAGCAGGCCGCCAGGGAGAGTCGTCTTCGCCTTGAAGACGTCGGGGGTTTCGAGGAGGAGCTTTGGCTCGGATATCGTCTGAGCCGAGAGCAGGGGAGCTGATGGAGGAAGATAATATGTTAGTAAGGAGTAGATATGTGATTGTTATTGCCAAGTAGTATCAAGTATATGAGAAGCATTGCATAGCAGAAACGAAAAAGAATATGGAATCATGGCACAAAAAATGAGGCACTGTTGATGACACCCTCGAGCTGGGTACTGCAGATGCCGTGCAGCAGCTTCAAGGTGCATCCCAGCCTATCACTTCACGGTTACACCATCAACTCGAGTGGTTCGTGAGAGTCAGACACACGTTGCTTGGTGTCATGCAATTTGCTGCAGGCCTGTAGATCTCGAGCGTACGTGTTGCATGACGAACGACTCCAGTAATTGCCGATCCTGGGCTGGCTAGGGGAGACTGAATGCCTTCAATGCTTTGTTGTACTCGGCACGTGCGTTGCGTAGAAGGAGGCGTGCGTATGCAGGGACTGCGCCAACTGTTCTGACAGGTTGAATGGACCCTTTGCCATGATGGCTGTGTTGGGTTGCATCCTTTCGGCGCAGCAGTTCCGGATAGAATTCAAAGAAGAGAAGTATAGAATGAAAGCAAGATGGCACTTACAGACGAGGCGGGCCTGTGTTATATGGCTGTCGAACTGTCTTACCACGGCGAATTTCGTATCTGAAAGGACCGTTTTGAATTCCGAGACCGTTGAGTCGGGTTTCGAAATCGTCTTGAAGGTATGTTTGGCTGTCGTAGTTGCTGTCGCGTGACTTGTTCGAGTTTCTACCGTTGCTGCTGTTGACACTCGTGGTGGATCTGCTCTGTGGCAGTGCCTGCGATGGATTCGAATTCGAGCTCTGGGTCTGGCGAAGAAATGGTCGGTTCTTGAGCTCTGGAGGTGGTTGCTGGCTAATGCTGGGGCCAGCGCCAGTTTTGAAGCTGTCCCACATTGCGGGCATCTTTGTTGTCAGCTGTCAGTCACTGCAGACAATGACAGTGAAATTGTAGGGGTTGTTGGGCTGAGAGTGCCTCGTGCTGCCGCTAATGTATTGCACGATGTTATTTTTGGGCGAGAATCCTTCGTAATACGCCTTCAGCTTCAGCTCGATTTGACGATGTAAATGAATGTGCTCTGCTGACGGCAGCAGGACCCAATTGTGGCGAAGGCCTTCTAGAAGCTGGGGCTGGAATGAGCGTGCGGTAAAGTGACTGTAAGGATGGTCCGAGTTTGGAAGGCTTTTGCGATGGACAAATAAATTGTAAGAGAAGACAGGAAGCAAGCAATTGAATCGTTGTCGTATACTGTAGGCACGAGTCCAGCTCCAAGCCTGGATTCAAGGTGAATGAATGAATGTGGGTTAGAGTGAAGAACAAAAAGAAAAGCGAACAAGAGACAGACAGGCAAGACAAACAAGAGAGAAAGAAAGATTCGAACCGAACATAACAGGGAAAATATTCCTTGACCTGGACCTGGGGTTCTTTAATCAAAACCTTTTCAAAATTAGGTACATCAGTCGTTGGCTGTTGGCTGGTCAGTCCCTGTCTTGAAGGTACCTTACTGGAGTCCACTGAGCTGTGGTGTCTTAATTTAAGGCCTGGTGCTTGCACCCAGCCTAGCCAGCACCAACCGATTGCCTTGTTCCCCGGCCCTCGAGGCTGTTGGCGCCTCTTGTTTAAATGAGACAGGGATATGACAATACGACGGCTTAGGATGATGGGGTATCTACCGTAAATTTGTGGCTCTCGATAGCCAACCGACCGAGAGAAACGCCTACTAGCTGTTGAAGCGTTAAATCAGCGGGTCTTGTTTTGATGCCATGATGTATGGGCGGAGAGCGATTGCGTTGGATATACAGGCGCCAAAGTCTAGAATTTTCAAGCGCCGTGGCCATGTTGTGGCATCTAGAGTCTGGACATGTAGTTTGACTGGCTTGAATGAGCCGCCATTAGTCGCTCACACACTGGTCCCATCGCTACGTACCAGAAAAAGCGGTGGCCTATCCCCTAACAGATATTAACACCAAGTCTCGTAGAAGCTTATTTCAACTCACAACTGAATTAAGCGTAGAATATTAGAAAGTTCAGATGAACTGTTCCTATTCACCTGCTAGAACCAGGAGTGATCATCCCCATCATCACAAGCTGTCACAAGCCAAACAACACCAAACGGCAAAGATTGACACTCTAGAAAAAGTATCTTAACTGGATCATCTAGCCCATGAAGAGATCTTTCCAAATTTGGATCTGTGCCTGTCAGTTCAGCAGGGGACTTGGGTGGACTTGTTTCAGATTGCTCAGGGGCTGTAACGTGAAACTCGGGGCAGCATCTTCCAGTGGAACCCTCAACAGGAAAAAGAAACAACAGTTCATTTACATGAATTGTAAACCTTTCCTAGCCTTTTTCTCTCTGACCGCATAAAGCTAGAAGTTGGGAAACCATAACCCTATAACACCAAACCTGGCGATAGCTTATCAGGCTAAGTTCCTCTGTATTTCTCTGTCGGGAATATCGTCTTACTACCTATGTCTTTGCTGAGCCTTAAAGGACCCTGATCCTAGCTCTGTCACTGCATTCCCCTGTTGTCTTTTGCCGTAAGACCCGGATGTTACCGCTGCTGCCGTTACCTGTCATGGCATGGCAAGTCAGGAGATTTTGAGACGTCACCTTTCATTCATGACCCTGGACAGTTGGAGGCCGACAGATAAGGGGCATTTCAACTCAACGATCCCATCACTTTTATATCCTGGGTATCCATTGCCAGATCGCTAACTTAAGTGACAGCATCACCCCAAGACCCAACTTTGTAACCCATGGTCTTATTGAAAAAAGTAAGAGGCAATATGCCGTGTGTGGTAAAGACTAACTGGGGCTTGGCTTCTCGTCAATCGCAAGTCCTTGGTAGTTGGGCTAAAATCTGATTTCTGACTATGGACAAACTACTGTCAATGATCAACCGAACTAGAAAGAGTAATGTCCACCAACATTGATAAACCCCAACCAGCACGAGAGCCCTTCCAACTCACTGCCAGTCTTGCAGAATTGTATCTCCCCGTTTAATCCCTGCCGCCTCAAGCCCATAGCTCCACAAGGCTTTCCTCTTAGCATCTTCTCTTACTTCGGTACCTGTCTCAAGTTCATCCGTACCGTTCAAATACAGGAGCTTACCCGTCGGGGCCTCAGTTTTAAAGGCAAGCTGGACTGCATCTCCAGCACTCTTCCACAGTGGACGAAAATCTCCGTTTGGCTTGAACTTAGCTTGAATGGATATGACTGGAGAAAGAATCTTGAGCATGTGAGACATTACAAAACTACCCCGTCGTTGGAGATCTGTACCCATGGCGCCAGGATCAAGACCAACAACGGTGATGTTAGATAGTTGTGGATCTTGAGCGAGACGGCTTGCTAGTTCGTGCCTGGAGTCGTTAGATGACGGTTCAGAAGATATGTGTTCATGGGCTTACATGAGCATCACAGCACATAGCTTGCTGGCTCCATATCGCCGATATCCTGTGAGCCATCCTCCACCAGAGTCTGGTCTGCTCCATTTGCCCTTTGCGAGCTCTTCTGGTCCAGGGAAGAGGCTATCGTAGCCCACATAACATTTCATATTTGCATTGTTCCGCTGGTCACTGACGCTGCAGCTACAGTCAACTAATGTTGGTTTTGTTGATCTGGGGTAACTTACTCATGAGACCAGCTCCCAATAAGAAGTATTCTGCCCTTTTCTTTGTCCATGCTTTTGAGCAAGAGAAGAACCAAGAGTTGGTTAGCCAAGAAGTTCACTTGCCAGGTCGTTTCGTATCCATCATCCGTCATGTTCTATGGTCATGAGTATATGCACTTCTTTGTCTTAGGGCTGACTTACAATCTCCTCATGATCCTGATATCCAGCATTGAGGATGAGAATTCTGATCGGAGGCAAGTTCCCAACCTCAACCCGACGGTTGATCTCAGCAGCCATTGTTCGGACACTAGCCAATGAGCTGAGATCCAGTTCGACAACATCATGATTATGGGATTTTGGGGCTGAGCTCAAAGCATTCTGGAGTCGAGTTGCTGTTGCTGCTTTTCTGACGGTGTAAACGCCTGTGTATTTACTGGCCAACTCTGGCTTGCCAAGGATGTTGGTGATGATGGCTGAACCAAGTCCCCCGTTGGTTCCCGTGACTATGATAGTTCCCTGAGAAGATGACATACTCGCGATATTATAGATACTTGAGGAAAATTTGAGGACTGGCTTGATTCTTCTCTTTGTCGCGAGGGTTCGTTGCACTTATACAACTGATATTCGGAGTTAGCCTCCGGAGTCCCAGAGTCTGCATTAGCCCCAGTTTTGTTAGTGACCCTTTGGCATTTAGGTGTCGTTGCCACAACAGGTTGAAGCAAAACCTAACAAGCCTGGCTGATATCAGCCAGCTTCTGGTAGCTGACTTCCACAGCAAAGTCCGCATGGCTATATCATAGATTACTGAACAGCATCGAGAGCTAGATACAACATGAACTTTTTATACTGATATGATATCTGATTAACGACACGCATATGAAACTGGATTCTGACGGGCAGGACCAGCCACATAATCACTTAGATATCAAAAGACAAATATTTAGCGCCAAGTCATTTGCCTGTATCCGTCTATGTATTTGGCCTCTCGCTACTAGTATGTACATAAAATATATATGGATGATCAATTACATCAAGCGTATCGTACTGCGTTATGCTTGAATGACACTGTGCTCACTTAGTGGAACAACTCAACGGCATCAAAGATAAAGTTGGGGCTCAGGAAACTAGCACCAGAGTTACCAGAGATGACCTCGATAGTGATGGTGTTGGTGCCTGCTTTGAGAGTGCCAGCAGGAATAACAGCATCGTACACTTCACCATGCCCACGGTAAGCACCGCGAGTGACACCTCGTGAGTCAATCTTGACAGGAGCATCAAAAGCCTTCTTGAAGTTGCCAATGGTAACTTGAGGACGACCGCTTGCAAAAGCAAGAGTGGTTCCAATACGGAGGGTAGCCTGGCTAGAGATGGCAGAGGCGAGGTTGAACTTGATAGTGACGGGGTTGTTAACAGCCTTGAAGATAGCCATGGGGAAGTCACCGACAGAGCTGGAGCCGACGGTATAGGTGAGGGGACCCCAGCTGGCCATGCGCTTGTCACTAGGGTGCATGCGAAGCTGGTTAGCAGCGTTGCGAAAACCCGTGGGCTGACCATCCCAGTCACCGATGCGGAAGACGGAGGTGTGCTTTCCAGTGGTGATGTCAGAGTTGGCGGCAATGGAGGAAGAGGCAGTGCTACCAGCAGAGACGCTCACGCTCTTGGAGGCGACCTTGAGCTCACCCTGGTAGAGGACCTGAGTGTAGGTTCCGGGAACCATAAAGGGAGAGGTGAAAGCGCCGTTGGATGAGGTGTAGGCCCAGTACTGGAAGTCTTTGTTGAACCAGTGAACAACACCTTGGAAGCCAGACTGAACACCAGTAGCAGTACCACTGACTCGTCCACGAGAGGAGTCAGCACTGTAGTTAGGGATAGACAGATCTTTGAAGAAAGACATGTCAATGTCCTTAGCCTTGGGAACGCCCGAGCGAGAGAAAGACAAAGCGTAAGGGCCGTGGAAACCCTGACGGAACTCCTCAGTCTTGGCATGACCAGAGTTCATGTAAAAGGTGAGAGCACTGAAGTCGCCGTTGTTGTTGCTGTTGATATCACGGAAGAAAGGACCACCTGAGCTCTTCTCGTAAGAGCGCGAGGCGTGGGTAACCATACAGGCATTTACGTCCTTGGCGCCGCTCTGGAAACACCAGACGTCGTTGTCAATGAATCGCTGGGATGAATAGAACTTGGAGCGAGTCTGGCCGTTGACGTTGAAGACATCAGAGCTTCGATGGCAGAACCTCCCGAAGTGTTGGAAGCCTCACCGAAGGGAACCTCGTTGGGCAGCTTGGAGCGGTCGAGGCGAGTGATGTAGCGTAACTCGCCGATGGCAGGCTGTGACTTTGTGTCGGTGGCCATGTATAGCATGCTCTGACCATTTTGGACAACGTAATAGTGAGTCAGGTCAAAGTCGCCCGACTTAGCGGTACAGGTGACCTTTATGTACTTGTCTACATTGAAATCAGTACTCTATAACGATCGAAATATCTCTTGAATCTTACTGTTGAGAACGGTGGACTGAACACTAGCAGAGCCAAGACCGGACGCAATATGGGAAGTCTGAGACTTGTACTGGTACTCGGCTCCACGGTATTTGATGGAATTGATAGAGCAGTCACTCTTGCTCACGGAAACGGAGAATCCATTGGAATTGCCAGAATCAACAATGAGGTTGTTGCCGCTGGTTGTAGTGCCAAAGGCTGCCAGAGCCGGGGCAGCGCTAGCAAGAACACCGAGATACTTAAAGCTGACCATTTCTGCGATAACCAGATCGTCAAGTAAGGACAGGATAAAAACAAAAAATCGAATAAAAAAGAATGTATTGGATGGTAACGAGGGACTGGAAAACGATTCAAAGGAGCAGAAAGGAAATCACGACAAGTTTACAACGACATAAGATGAGTATATATTCACCCATGGCACTCTTGGCATAACGGTCTTGACAACCCCAGAGATATAATGGCACAGAGCCTCTGATTGGAGGAGAAACTGAAAGTGCCGTGATGTGGGAATGCTGAAACAACCGCTGGTTTTGATTCCTATCATCGACAGATGCCCGTGCTCTTAGGGCCGAGAGTTGAACAAGGATGAGCCTTCGGAGCGGATATTGTTTCTCTATATGCGAGCTCTTCTTGGTGACGATTTATACTTTTACAGAGGATGCCGAAACTGCCGTCTTGTGTTTGTCTAATTTTGGGAGAGTTACAATGAATCTCCGGGGTTGACGTGATTTCCGGATATGGTATCATCACGGACTGGTATTGGTGGATATCTCAAGGAGATTGTTAACTTGCCCACTTCGATACGACCCTTGTTGTCCCATCATGCTCCTGATCATTGAGATCATATTATCAGTCTATGATACAAGAACTAGATTTGTGTAAATTCGTTCCTGTTCAACCATTTCTGTAGTTCACCGTCTTTAACCATAGTCTTGGTGAAATCCCCAAATGTCCAAAGTGCTCAGATTCCAATAATATCAACCCAAAAACACCAGTATTCGCATTCATAAACCCCTGAGCCTAGCAAAGAAATCCCAGAACAACCCACAACCCAGAAATAGCCATCACAGTAATCCCGCTTGCTGAACTCCTTGATCCCATATTCGTGCCACCATTCCTCTGGTTTTCACTGCGCTCATCGCCATTTTCCCGTCCATCATGCTCAATCCGAAAGTTATAGTCGTCAGTGTATCCTGCTGGCTCACATTTCGTCCCCTCAGCCATGGCCATCTTGATAGACCAGTGTCCGCCTGCACATCTCTGAAATGAGTTGGTCATGCAGTGCCATTGGCCTTCTGTGCTACACCCTGAGCCAGCTTCTTCATCGCGTTGAATCAAGGCGTTTTCTGAGTTTGGTGACGCCAGAACTAGGCATGAAAATAGTAGAATGACTACCGCTATTGTTGCGGGCAGCTGAAGAATAGATGTGGGACGCATTTTGATGTAATTGGTCTTCCGGGCAAGATCGGCGGCTTCGCAGACGGAGCCGGCGTTGTGGTTGTGTGGGGAAGCGGACCGAAGCGGACCGAAGCGCAGGAAACAGACCGTTCTCAGTAAATTGTAGATCTTTGTTTCAACTTCAACACTCTATAGAAGAACCAAAAAAGAAGAGGTTTAAATACTTTCAGATACACCGATATTAATTCCATCCCCTTTTCACTTACCGCCTCACATCACATCACCTTGGCTCGAGTGAACTGTTGCTGCCCAGCGTGGGTCATGTCCTGGACGTGGATCAGTCTCATTGGAGAACTCGAGAAGGAAGACAAGCGACAATGGGGAGACGGCTTTTTGGGAACGAGGCTCGAGGCCTGTCGCACTGTGTGATTTCATGTGGGGTTTGTAGTCTTAGCTGTGATGAGTCTTGCATGAGTTGAGTTGAGTTGAGTTGGGCTTTGAGTGTAATTTGAGGTTGCGGCTATGAGTTGAGGCTTGTGGCAGCTCTAGGGCCAATCAAGGATAAGGCGAATGACTGACCTGACAGTATTCGTACCTCACATGGAATAATCAACCAATGGTAATAATTATCTAGCTAATACAGTATGCACCATTGCGTATCACGAGATATTGCTCGTATAAGAAGTAGAAGAATCGGGCATCTAGCGCGCTTACTGTATCGCAGCCACAGTTGTAGATTGTAATGAAATGAGTGTAGATTTAAATCGCCCAGACTCCCCTGCTCAAGAAGTGAAATGTTTCTCGCCCAGTCACCTAATAACCTCCTTTCTGCTTCCAATGCTCCACCTAGACTATCATTCTATGATAGACACTGACTCTAACTCCCTAAAGTCTTGGCTTTCTGTCCAAGATCAGACATACTCTGACGCACTGGCAGTCTTGACCTCCTGAGCCTTCATCCTCCGGGCCCGCTCTTTCCAGAACATGCAAGCCACTCCAACTAAGGCGACGAAGAGAATAGAACCAATCATGATTCCTCCGATGATGACCGCCTCATTGCGGCTGGCAGCTTTGTCTGCGATGTATGAGGTGGAACTGTCGTGGTTTTGAGAGCCGCCGAGATTGCTGACGGGGGAATCCATGACTGCTGGTTTGAATATGTGAAGTGAAGTGTTTATGGAATTCCTAGGGTGGTAAGTAAGTGTTGAATGGTCAACGTGGGGATCACGAACAGTTTTGGTTCTTGTGAGAGTCGAATAAAGATCGTAGATGAGAGTTGGTCACTTGGAATGAACTTGCTCAACTGCTTGCACCGGGCCTGCAGTGTTTGAGAGCGAATGGAATGGTTGAGTTAAATGTATTATGAATTGCTTAGTATTTATCTTGGTTTGACAAGCTGGTGGTAAACTATGAATCATTTCCCCTTAGTATTGTTCTTGGAATATGTGAGTTTCTGCCTCTCCTGAATATAACGACCCTTTGTTTATGTCTGTTTAAAATGATAATATAAAACTGCCGGGCTTTGTTTGCGCCACGTCTTCTAGAAGTTCTGAAGTGATATATCATTCTTTAGTATCATAATCAATACACTGGTGCACCACCAGAACGTCCATACTTCCAGCTACCATAGCCTAGCAAGGTTCAGCCAATATGATTACGCAATGTGGGTTTCACGCTTTGTTCTGCACCGCCATATTATAGAAGATTGGTGTTTATTGGTATTACTCATTACATGCGGCAAAACGTCCCAGCGCTTGGTCCGCTTGCCTCCTTCGCTGGGTCTATTAACGGCGCCCAATGATACAAGGAAATTCCTATGATGCCATGCCCTTCCTGTTCGCCATGCTGCTTACCTTTTTATCTATTTCCTCCGTTGGATGCATGCTGAATTCGTAGCTCAGGGACACATTAAGTTTTCGCAAATTATTAAATCAGATCGCCGGAACTGTGCCATTCCAGGCCGGGTAGGAAGTGTGCCATGCACCGTCATCATGTGTCTTTGAGGTAGAGAGAGGTTCAGGAGTTCCATTCTCGCTGTGAGAGGTAGTAGTGGTAGTAAGAGTGACGAGAGTCGTGGGTGCAACAGGGGGTACATAAGGTACTGTGGCAGTAGACCAGGTTTCACCCTGAGTTGCAGGGCCATCAACAAAGGCCTCCTGTGAGGGAATAGACGCCACTGGGGAGTCCGGTGCAGGAACTGCAGTTTCTTTGGGAGCTCCGGCACCATGGCTTGTCAAGGTGAGGAGTGTGGTTGGGTTTGAGCCCTCAGCTGAGTTTTTGCTTGCGGAAGGGGGCTGAGCAACTGTCTCAACGGCGGGGAGAGATTCAGTGACGCAGATAGTCGATGATGTTTCAGTAGTCTGAGGTGACTCAATAATGGTTGATGATTCGGGCTCAGGTTGAGGTTGAGGTTTGGGTTGAGAGGTAACGCCTGGAGCAGCGGTGGAGCTGAAAGCCTTGGATGTGCTCTGAGCTGTCGGCTTTGGCTCATCGGTAGGAGTGTTTGTCGGTTTCTCGGGTGCTTTGGGCTTGGAACTGGGGTGAGAGACAGTGACGGTCTTAGTGGCGGGCCCATCGTCCATGTTGATAACAGAGACAGTAGTAGGAACCGCCTTGGTGACAGTCTTTCCAGGAGCGGTGATTATACTGGGCTTTTCAGTCTGAGTGACAATCTTTGTGACTGGTTTTCGTGTCACTGTCCGGATAACGGTCACGATGCCATCTCCATCATTATCTCCGCTACCGCCTCCGCTACCATTTCCGCTGCCACCATTTCCATTTCCGCCACCCAGATCGCCTGAAGCGGGATCATCATCGCCAGGTTCCAACGGAACGACTGAGTATTTGGGCTTGGCTGCGGCTTGACGGTGCACGATTCTGGGTTGGGGGAGTGCAGTGACAGTTGTGTAAGAGGCAGAAAGAGCCAGAAGAAGGGGGATGACCCAGCGCATCTCAGCAAGGCTATTTCACCAAAGATGTTTGTCGTGTTGAGATGGAGAGGTTTGTGTTGTGTTGTGTTGTAATCTGAAAAGAGGAAATGACTGTGTGGTGTGGTTGTGTTTTTATGTGCTTGCAGATGCTGGCACTTGCAACTAACAAGAGACCATCTAGGGCATATGTAGTGAAAGTGATTTACAGATAATCACAGATAATCACAGTCTAAGAATGAGAGACAAACGTGATTCTTACTTGGGACCAGAAAAGACAAGACAAGAGAAAGAGCACAAACCTGGCATGTCCTAGGAAATAGGTTTATTAATTGCAATTGAGATGGCTGGTGAAAGTCGCTATCCCTAGCCAAGTCCCGAGACGTGAATTCATGGAGGTTGGAGAGACGCCAAAAACGCGCTAGCATCGTCTGGTCAGGAACAATCGGGGGGCTCGAACGTTATTGGTCCTAGCGAGCGAGACTCACCAACCACCTTAAAGGACAAACTAAGAGCTCTGATTGGCTGATTCTGGTCAGACGTTATCTTGAGAGCATCTTTCAGCTGCAAAGCATCGGCGGGGTTATCCGAAAATGTTAATCAATAAGTTCACCACCTGAACTGAACACCTTACCTGGGCTAGTCCATTCTTTAACTTTCCAGACCCTCTTTGCTGAACTCCTGCCTATGATGAAGTTGAGTTGCGCGTCTGTGGCGGTGGAGTGGCGCTTGTGTCCCTACGAAGTGGCTGGTGGACCTATCCGAATCCGGTAAACCAAAAGAATCACAATTGCCTGTCTGAGATATCGCCTGTTAATTAGCCTGGCCCATGATCAGTGACAGTTAAGAAGCCGAGCGTGTGATGCGATGATGCGATGACGACTCACTCGAGCTTGGCAGAGAGCTCTCACAGACACACTCAACTCAGCCTCAAATGGTGGCCATTTTGCCGGGAATAGTTGACAAGAAAAGTCTCCGCATCTTTATTGAAAGACTAGGTTCCCATGTAACAGAAGCGGGTCAGGCATTTTTTGACATTTCTTGCATCGGTTCTCTCCAAGACGATTCATCAGACTCACTCACTGCATGTTATCCGAGTCTCGGCTGCATTGACCAAATGCTTAAATCAGGATACCCCTCCCAAGACTCCTCAAATGAGGGGCAAAAATATGAACATGTCAAATGACGTTCCATCTCATCCTAAACTTAGGATCTTGGCTGTTGGGCTGCTCCGCCTCTGAGCAACCCACATAGATCGCCATTATTTTAAGGTAGCGCCTCAAGGCTGAGCAGCAGATGCGCGTCTCTCAAGGCAACTCAGGTACAGGACTGTAGGTAGCTTAGGTAGGCAGGTAGTTCTTAAATAAGAGAGCCTCGTGCCGCTATACATTTTCCATTCCGCCAACACTTTCGTCCATACTCCGCTTATACAAAACCCGCCCTTTCCCCTCCATCACCCCGCAGTATCCGTACAAATTCACATCACATCACATTACATTACAAAGACAGCAATAGTCCTGCGCAACATGTCTTACCAAGGTTATGGTGCTCCCTACGGCCGTAAGTAGCATCTTCTGTTCTTCTTTGCGACGAGCAATCTGACTCGATTACTACGTAGAACCGCCGCCGCAAGGTTATGGTCAACATCCCCCACCACAGCAGCCCTATGGCGGTTATCAACAACCTCCTCCAGGACAGTTTCCTCCCCAGCATGGCGGATATCAGCAACCTCAAGGTCATTATCCTCCTCACGGTGGCCCTCCTCCACCTCAGCAACCTTACGGTGGTTACCAGCAGCAACCTCCTCCTCCGCAGCACTATGGCGCACCTCCCGGACCTCCGCAGGGTCATTATGGTGCTCCTCCTCCTCACCAGCAGCATCACCAACCTTATGGCCAACCTTCTCCTGCACCGCCTGCTCAGTACGGTGCGCCCCCTCCTCAGCAGTATGGGGCGCCGCAAGTCCCACCTACTCCGGCTACGCTGGGCTACGGACCACCTCAGATTATCCAATGGGACGGTGGCCCCGACGCTGATGCTTTGCGTAAGGCCATGAAGGGTTTCGGTACTGATGAGAAGGCATTGATCACTGTCTTGGCCAACAAGGACCCTCTGCAGGTTGATGCCATCCGGGCCGCTTACGAACGCAACCATCGCCGTAGATTGGTCTCTGATATTCAGAGTGAGACAGGTTCATGGTTCGAGAAAGCTCTGGTCTCACTAGCTCGCGGTCCGCTACTGTCCGACGTGCATGCCTTACATGACGCAATGTCTGGACCCGGAACAAAGGAGATTGTTCTCAACGACGTTCTGCTTAGCCGATCCAATGCAGACCTCAAAGCAATTAAGAGCGCCTATTACCAGACATTCCATGACAAGCTCGAGGATGTAGTCAAGGGCGATTTGAGCATGAAGACCGAACGACACTTCATGATTGTTCTCGGCGCTACGAGAGCTGAAGACGCCGCACCGGTCGACCCTCGACAGGTTGATGACGATGTCATGCAGATCTACAAGGCCACCGAGGGCAAGATGGGCACTGATGAGATTCTCGTGTGCAGCATTTTCAGCACAAGGAATGACAATCAGCTCCGCGCCATTGCACACACTTACAAGCAAAAGTTCAACAAGGACCTCGAAAAGGTCATCAAGAGCGTAAGTTTTATCTCACCACCTCAACAAGAACTATTTTCTAACACGATCCAGGAATTCTCTGGTCACATGGAGGATGCCCTCCTTTTCCAGTTGCGCAATGCCACAGACAAATACATGCATGCAGCCAAACTCCTCGAGGATTCAATGGCCGGCATGGGAACAAAGGATCACCTCCTCGTTTCCCGAACAATCCGATACCACTGGGACCGCAATACCCTGAACAACGTCAAGGGCGCTTACCAGCAACGATATGGCAAGAGCCTGGGTAAACGGATCTATGGCGAGACATCGGGTGACTACCGAAAAACGCTACTGGCAGCAATTGGCGAGCCTTTTTAAGAGATGGGCAAAGAAGGAAAATGGAAAGGGCCAGATTCGCACATTTAGAAGGACACGAGATGGAATTGGGCTTCACGGCTAATGCTCAGTATGACGACAAGGCGTTTGGGGCATTGGCAATGCGTTATCTTGAGTTTTGAACGGGCCACAGGGGAGAATGAAATTAAGATACCAAGCATGAATTAAGAATTACGCTAAGAACTATTATGCCTGAAAGGAGCCAATGTGTGAGTTTGTGTGTTGATTTCATATCTGCTCAGTGTTATAGAATTGGAGCTTGTTGAGACGAGATAATCAAGAAGTGTTATTAACTTGCTTATCCTAGGAGGTGTATTTTAAAAAGCTTAAATTATAATAAAACCCTGCACTTAATTAAGTTCTTTATTGTCTAGAAATAGTAAAATTAGTAGTTTTGTTTAATACTTAGCCATATATATTTTTTTAACCTTAATAAGATTTGTATAAAGTAAATAAATATAAATAAATAAAGTAATTTATATTATCTAATATTAGCTACTAAATAATTTATTACTTAATAAGCAAAGCAGAGACCCACACGTGACCTTTTTTACACTTAGCGCGACGGTCTCTGAATCACGCTAGCACTAATAACGCGCTAATGATTTTTTATAAAGCCAGGGGCTCTCCCTTTGACCTGAACCCTGCCTAACTTGTCCCACGCCCTTAGCGCATAGGAAACAGAGGCCCTGCTCACTTTCTAAGCTCCTCGCGCGCAAGCAAGTGCGAACGCGTCTTGAAGGCATTCAGGAGCAGAAGGCGTGACGATTTTCACAAATTGGAGAAGGCACACACTCACTCACTCCTGCTTACCATTTTTCATCTTGCCCTCCATTTCTTATTTGGGAGTTTGATCTGTCAATGATAACCGAACAATCTACATCGTTAACTCTAGATAAACTCCTTGCAACTTTTTAAGGTTCTGAGACATCGACAGAGGGTGCAGAGAAGCGCGACGCTTTAGCGCGGCTCATTTCTGAGGAGTTTGGAAAAAGAAATATGGCGACTCAAGCCGTATCTTCGCCGACTGGCGTACCTTTGCAAAATGGAGTGAACGGCGCAAACAGTTCTCATCAGTATGGTCAAACACCGGTTCCCTTGCCGAGTTATGCTCCTTCTTCGCGACCTTCTTCAGTTGCTTCTGCTCCTCCAACACAAAAGCTGAGCGCCTCACCTGCGCAAACAACGTCTTTTGTCCCACCTGGGCAACACCGATCGCCACCAATGCAAGCAGACACATTGAAGCAGGCATCTCCCCAACAAGAGACACATCGGAGCCCCCAAATGCAGGGAACCGCTCATCAAATCAACACACCTCAGATGCCATCACAGCAAGCTCCAACGCACGGACAAAGTCTGGTGTCACCGCCATTAAATCAACAACCTCCGGCTATTGATAGATCGGTTTACTATCAGAAGTTGATCAATTTGATCGAGAAATCGCCCCCTTCAGTAGTGCGCCAAGTCATCAGAGACAAATGGGAAAAGTCACTTGCAGGCTCCCAATTTCACGTTGCTTTCCTGGTGAGTTCCTCCTTCGCTCCATTCTGATGTTAGCATGCATTTGTTTTCACCTATTGGCGCCTCGTTTTCATCTATACTCCCACGCTTCTCCACCTACACTCCGTGCCATCTTACTGACTGTCTCCGTTAGTTGAATGCGACTATGCATCAAGCCTCTCCTGAGACCATTGCTAAGGCCGTCCAAGAGTTTGGTGCAAGTCTGGTTCATAAGTCCAAGCGCGAGTTAATAGGTCATCTCGGTCCGAGTGATTATGATGAGCTCGCAGACTTGATACTTCCTCGGGCCAGTACACAGTTCCTTGACAGGGCCCTTGCGAGGCGTCTTGAGACGATCCCAGCCCGCCAGCTGGTCAACGCATTGGCGCGAGCTGAGAGATTGGGCTACGATCCGCAAGATATTATCCAGGAGCACGATGAGCGTGTCATCCCGTCACTGCACTCGCTGCCAATGCAGCCTCAACCTCAGCCTACGATGCCTCCAGCAAACACAACACCCCGTGTGCACCATTACCAGCCTCAGCCAGTTTCTTCACAGCTTCCTCCGCCACCAGCGTCATATACGAACCCCCCACCCGTGCAAAGCCAGCCTTCGAAGACGGCTCTTCCCCCAGGTCCTCCAGATCTCACCTGGTGCCGTTGTGGTTGGCCATGCGCTTCACAAGCAGCTCTTGAATATGTAAGTTGCGATCTCGAACATATCTATCAGATCTATCAAATTTAGTCTAACAAGAACCAGCACCACAAGAAGAGCGCCTGCTACAGGGTGCAAGCGGGCGACGTAGCCGGAAGAGACATCTGCCTTTGTTGCGGTTGCAGATTTGGCAGTGGTGGCGGTTTGCTATATCACGAGAAGTCTTTCGTCTGTGGAGAGCACTCACGCGAGACTATTGATAAGATGCGCGAGTTGCTTCTTGTATTCCGTCCTGTAAAACACCAAGCTGCCGTTCCAAATCCACCCCATCAAGTAACACACATCCCATACACTCAAGTGCCAGTACCGTCGACCCAGCTGCAATGGGCTCCTTCAACCCCCTCTCAACCTATCAGCACCCCGAGTCGTGATTCGGGCCGCGACCCTTACTCTCACCTCAATCCCGATACATTGAAGAGGTTCAACGATGAAATGAAGAATGCCGAAGATAAATACGGAGGCCTGATGAGGGATGCTATGCTTCTCGAGGAACCAGAAAGATCTAAACGATTAGCAAGTTTGAAGAATTCTTACAACACTAAACAAAGCACTACTCGCAAGAAATACGGCATCCGTCTTCGTGAGAGACGAACCAGGGGAGAGATTGAAGCGGAAGAGGCTCGACTATTCGGAACACCGAGTGGCACCGCGACACCGTCACAATCAACACCTGCTCCCGACGGTGATTCTCGCCCAAAGAAGAGACCCCGGACAGATGGCAATGAACAGTTAGCATCGTTTAGTGGGCCAAATGGGAGCCAAGAGAGTCCTCGTAAAAGGGTCCCTGTATCGGAGATGGGCGGACTGTCTGGATCTCAAGCAACCGCAGAGCTCACGGATCCTACAGCATACTTGAATCCGGCTCAGCCCCGATATGTGCCACCAAAGGCAGGCATCTCCAGTAGTCAGCCCAAAGCATCTGGTTCTCCAGAACGCACCAGAACATCGCTAAGGGGGACTCAAGATGACCCTATGTCAATTGACGACGATGACGACTCGGATACGGACAGCGATAGCGATAGCGATAGTGATGGCGATGGTGACATTCCAGCCACAATCTCGTATTAATCTTGGGGATTCACAAGCATGGGCATGGCGTTTGGGTTTATAAGATTTGATACCCCTGACACGAAGTTGCGAAAGCGCAAGGGTTAGGCTCGGGGTGTTCAATGGGGACGGAGTTGACATTTGAGCATTTTGATGGGCATCGGTGAATATAAACCAGGGTTCCTGCAAAATTGGTGACAAGCAGTCAATGGGAAATCATGGGGAGGGCAAGAGGTCAGGGCTGCCTCCATCGCAACGGGGGTTTCTTGGATGCGATCGCTGGTTCCTAACGGATGATCGAAATGGGCTCTAGCTAAATATCGCCAGATGCATATGTTACATTCAGTTGCTGGCGTCTCGACCTGAAGGCGAGTTTGGAGTCAAAAGGTATCATAGGACCATGAATCAGTAATTCTTAATCCCAATGGACTACGTGCGATGATTGCCGGTGAAACATGAGCAGGGTGCGATCGATGATGGTGAGGATTCTTGCGTAATCGGCCTTTGTTGTTCAAGCTTTTTACTCGAGGCTGTAAGTGTTTCGTAGTGAGATAGTCAACACAAAAGAGAGTTGATGACCCCACGTATGACTGTAAATTGAAGTCACGAGATATTTTACTTTTTTGAAAGACCGCGACAGGCGACAGGCGACAGGCGACAGGTGTTTCAGCCAAGAGGAAGGGACAGGGGGGAGAGAATCGAGACCGTGCCTTCTATAAGCGCCAGCTACACGTGGACGGGAGGTTTCTCCCGTTTAAGGTCTGGTGGGAAGTTCACGGACTGGCAAGGACAAGTCAAGGGCATGTTTAGAACAAAACACTCAAGAGACAAAGCCTTGTTCAAAACGACCAAACAATCAAAGAAACGTCTCATTTATAGAAAGGCTTTAAGCTTATTCTATCCTATTCTCTATCTTGTCTTTGTTCTAAATCTGGTCATTGTCGCTTTCGATGGCGTTGTGTCACATCATGATGGCTCTCCCAAGTCGACTATCGACCCTCCCTGGGCGCTTCTCAAAGAACCTTGGTTTCATAACATGACAAGACAAACCCCGGATGTCCGATACGAGTGAGTTGACGCAGGAACGAGATTAGCTTACTAGATGTCCACGCGAGAACACTGCAGCAAAATGATCAAAGTGTTGGAGTATTTCCTCTCCTATCCCCATCTCGATATCCAACTGGCTGCGCAGGCGCCTGCGCGGGTCCAGAATCCAAAAGCTTCGACCTATGATAGCTTGAAGCGCTGTGCAGCACAGATGCATCTGCAGGTGGAGTGCGCAAGTCAAGTGTGACGGACATGGAAGCTGATGCAAGGGCCCTCACGCTGACTGGACGGAATATCCACACCAGGGGGCCCGTTTTGGATCCGGCTTTTTTGAAACGGCCAAGGGCCTTGAGTCAATAGGCTTCTCTGCTCACTGTGTCGCCACCAGTACGCCCAGAACGCTAGCTGCCTTCAAGGCTAGAAGATGCCCCAAATGATCGCCTTGAAACCTACTAGAGGCCGCCTTTGGTGCTGATGATGTACATGAATACCGCTATGATTGGCCAACTATCGAGCACCTTGTCGTTCTGCCAGGGGCTCAAGCGAGTTCTGTCTGAGGACATCCTTTTCTCTCCTCAGATACTTGATAATCCTACCATGAGCCACTCCTGGTGACGGCTTTTTTGTTTCGACTTCTCTTCTTGGTTTGTTTTGCTTTCAACTTCCAACTGGCCGGCCCAGCACTCTCCTTCTACATACAAACTGATTTGGTTTTATATTTGTTTCTTTCTACCCCCTCAACACCCTCTTTCTTCTGTTTCCTTTCGGGTCTCGTCCTGTACTGAAACTCACAATACACTCTTTTCAACTTCTCCAAGAGACGTGTGCGACGATCATGGTTCCTCTATTCAGCCCCTCTGGGTTTGGCCGTTTCAAAGATAGTCATGGCCGCTTTGCCTCGAGTTCTTCACTGAAGCCAGTTCCGTCGCCAATGCCATCGCCTTCAACGCCTTCAACACCTTCGCCAGAGCCAATGGCAACTTTACTCATTGGCCCCAAGCAGCAGCGCTTTAAGGTCAACAAGCGGCTATTGTGCGCTACTTCACCTTTCTTTGCCGAGCGTTTTGGAAATACTTCAAGCTCCAAGTCAATATCGTTATGGCTTCCTCGCGAATCATCCTCCATGTTTTCTTTATTTGTTGATTGGGTTCACCTTGGCCTCCGGTTTCGTCCACATCTCGATGAAATGATCGCCAACGCCCACGATGCCGGCTTAGATGCGTCTCAGAGTATTCACTGGTCTCTAATCCGTCTTCACCTCTTTGCATCGCGTCTTGGTCTCTATCGTCTCCAGGACTTGGCCATGGACTCCATCCAGGATCTCTATCTCCGCTGCGACTGGGACGTCCCTTCTGGCCTCATCACTTTCCTCTACACGGAATGCGAAGACCTCGCCGCCATCCGACTTCGACGCTGGGCTGTTGCCATGGTCGCTTTCTCCTTTACTGGCGGGCCCCGTCTTACCTTCCACCCTCAGGAATCCGCTACCTCGGAACCCACCCGCTTTAGTGATCTACTCGAACAGCTCCCGGAATTTGCAAGCGACTATGACATACATATGGAGAAAATGCGGCTCTCAGGACTCGACATCCGCTTCAAGAACCCACAGCTGCGTATTCCAGCTAACCGTCTCCGCAATGATGAACGGGCATTTGGCTTCCGTCAATGTTCGTTTCATTCACATCGCTCGAGCGTCGGTGAACGCCGATGCCCTCACGAATCTGGCTCAACGAAATACCGCCGTGTACATCAATCAGGGACAAAGGAGTCGGGACCCGAATCGACGGGTTTAAGCGCGCCGACCCGGAAGTATCGCGACGTCGTACCAAGGCCACTCTTCTCCGGACCAGCAGATTCAGATATCGGAGAGGACGACGATGACGAAATCTCAAAAGCGATAAAACATGTGAGATCAATCTCAAGTACACTCAAGACCTGAAGGGGGACAATCATCGCCAAAGATAGTAACTGAGAGTCAATCCTGCAAGGGGGTGATTGTGAAACTCTGATCTGCTTGATCGCCATCATGACCCCATCACTCCCGAATGGTCCCAGAACGACGCAAGGAAGTGTTCTTGAAACCTCACTATCAAGACGAAACAGGGCGAAAACTCAAGATACGTGCTTCTCTCCGCCACGCCCTGGGAGGGCGTCATTGTCGCTCGGTCAGGAACTTCAGTACCCCCTTATTATATATCGCCTCATGTCTGTGACATGGGCCTTCGTCAGTCGACGATACTGGTTATTCCGCCAGTTTTCCCTTTCATTTTTTTTAACCACAATCTACCAACTCAGCTCTCCTGGAGAGAGATGACTGACATCCAAGCGAGTCTCATATAACACGATAATATTCTTTGTAAAATAGTATTTAATGTACATAATGACAAGAAAGCCTGTCAGAAGATATAAACGAATAACATGGACTCTTCAAACATCTCATCTTCCATCTACCTCAAGTCAAATATAGGGTTTCACATTCATGGGGCATAAGTTTTATAAAAAAAAGTATTTTTGACATCATTCAGATCGTTGCTCGTTCTATGGATATTAAGTTCCATCGCATCATTCGTCCAAGCTGATAAATCTCATGGTCGAGCTCAAAAAGAGCTAAGATACATCATGTCTCTCATCACGACACCCCTGATGACGGGGATGTCTATTTTACTCAATTCCAAGGGTAAAAAGTTAACACGGCAAACGTAAGGCTCTGTTTGGCCTGCGTGCTGTTCATTCCATCATATCATCATGAGTTGTTGAAAAATCGTGCCCAGGTTGGGGGAAGTATTGAAGAAGAAGAAAAATGACAAGTTGTGTGTCGTTGGGCGATTGTCGAGGTAGAAAGCGCAATGAGGAAACATGCCCGAGCGCGTGCGGTGAATCCCCAGCATATAAGAAGGAAAAACGAAGCAAAGTGTAGAAGCCAGAGGAAACCAGAACATAAAGGATATCATCAGATAGACTGCTGCGATCTAGATGCATCATGCAAATACTGCGTCGTGGTCCCAACAAGGTTCGATCAGTGTGTGTGGTTGTCCATGGACTCATAAAACTCGTCAGGTGACATAAACCTTGTGAAAATGTACAAAGAAAAAAACACGAATGTGGTGTGTTAGAGTGGTGATTCGGATCGTCGGCGTGGCTGATCTCGACGACGGAAGTCTTTAAGTCTTTCGTCGATGTAAGCCAGTCGACTTGCCAGCGATGATCGGGTAACTCCCTGGTTGCTTTCGCTAGATTGTTGGACCGTTGCAAACGGTCGGCGAGCAGCATCGGGGTCAGTGCCAGTTCCATGCGACAGGCGATTCGGGAATGAAAAACTAGATCCTCCAAGAGCGAAAGGTGAGCCCAGTCGAGGGGGTACCTCCCCGAATGGAGGGGCCAGCGTTTGTTGCTGAGCACGCGGTTGCTGTGAAGCTTCGAAGAGTTGTTGGAGGTTCTTGCGTGGGACAACGACGTCAGTGTTTATATCGGGTTCAGTCTGAGGCGTTGCAAATTGATCGTTGGTGGCTGACAAGTCGACAAGTGAGGCTGGGTCAACCCAAAGGTCGGAACCAAGACTGGGTCGCTTAATCTTCCGGGCCTCAAGATGGTTGGACCGACGCTTGTGGGTTGATCGGCTGCGAGTAAGTCGGACCGGAGACATGAGGGCGCGGCGCGGCCCGCCTGTGTGAGTTTGCCTCTGCAACTTAGAATCCACAACGAAGCTTGAGGGTAGCGAGCTTGATGAACTAGGACCATAGCTTCGCGCGCCAAAAGGAGACGCAAGTTGTGTGTGCTGCAATTCAACTGGCTCCAGGGTCTGGCGGCTGGGTGGAGGCAATGACAGTTCGTCAGTTTGAGGCTCGGGTTGCGAGTTTGTCAGTTGAGCGAGAGGACCCTGCAGTTGCATAGAATCAGACGTGCTAACTGCCAACGATATGGCCATATCTTGACCTGAGAAGACCGAGGGGGAGCGGCCCAATACAGTTCGACGGTTCCGATAACGAACCACGGTCTTGTTATATGGAGAAAGGCTGGGAGCTAAAAACTGTGAACCCCGCGCCTTAGACCTAGCGTTCATCTTGCAAAGCTCCCGAAGTTGGGCTCGAGTAGCAGCGCAGGTGTGAGGCCACTGAACATATGGGCCAGTAGCTCCTTGGGTGGGGGTGATGCTGCCGCTACTAAGATCAATATTGGTCTGAGCCTTGGAACCCTTCCAACTTCTTTTCGCCTCTCGAGCAACGCGCAAGCAGACTCCATGAGGAGGGATGCCGCTCTTACCGATACGGAAAGGAGTGACTTTAGGATCTTGCAGATACATCATGTAGGTAGACCATAGGTGCTGATTCATCGGCTTTGTCCAGGGTGCTCTTCGTATGGTATCTCTAGAAACCTCTTTCTTAGATGGTTTCAGGGTTTTACTGTTGTCGTCGGCATTTGATAGCTCATTCGGAAGATCTGCTTCTTCATTGTCTGGGCTAATGCATTGACTCAAATCCTCCGAGCTGATAGAAAAATAGCTCAGCAGGGAAGCGCTCGTGTGGGTCGAATGAGCAGTTGAAGGCCGGCTGGACTCATAGTCAGGACTAGATTCAAGGCTACTGAGAGTAGAATCGATGGACCAGTTTGGATATTGCTTTGGAATCAAAGCTGGTAATGCGCCAGGAGCAGGAGTTTTGGGAGGCGAAAACATGCGCTCTGAACCACCGTGGGGTGTAAAGGGTATATCCTCCATATCGCTGAAACGTGAAATAGGGTACAGTGTGTCTACCATCTCCTCGTCAAGCACACGAGGTTCCTCGATACTGGGAATAGGTATGTCTGCAGCAGCAACCGACGCGAGAAATTGCTCGGTAGGCGCATTGAGATTTGACGCATTCCTCCTCTTAACTCTAAACCTAGGTCGCAGCGGTGATGGCGGTTGAGATTCGCCATTCAGAGCAGGCTCGGGCGTTCTAGGGATGTCGTCGCGACGTGCGCTTCTTGGCCAAGGGGCCGAAAGAGATTGGAAGTGCGACATGTCGGATCACAAGGAACGCGAATGCGCTCCAGAGTCGCGCGAAGTCTGAAATGCTGTTATAAGTATTCGAGGGAGAGCAGTGACGAGCGGGGCGATTCGAGCGCAAGACGAGGTGACGCGAATGTTTCAGGATGCGACAGCGCTGTCTTCGATCTGGTCGAGACGTCACACCGTAACTCGACTATTGTTAGGCTGCTAATGGTCGATAAGGTTGTTGGTAACGTATTTTGAGGCGTCGAAACAATCGCAGAGTCCAGGATCAAGTCCACAGTTGAAGCGCGACAGGATGCGATTGATTGTTTATTTGTGCGCGCGCTGATGCTATCCCGGGAAATGGTCGAAAAACAAGAAAACCAACTGGTGGTTCGATCGCGCGTCGTCGAGTTTGGTATGTGATAAATGGTAGTGAAACAAGGAAATATGTCTTAGATGAGAGTCGTTGTCGTGATTTCGGCCGTTTTGTTGTGTTGTCACCGCCGCGGGATTTGTGGAGGGGGGTTTCTCAATCGCAAATAAACAACAGCGGGTAGCGGTCTCGGTTCGACGCGCCGTCGCAGTTGATGGTCCCGTAGACAGACAGTGAACAAGCTGAGCTCGCGCGACCGACAGACCGCGCAAAGCACGGGAGCACGAGAGATGAGGGGAGTATTGGGCGCAAACGAAAGACTGGAATGGAGAGAAGGTGGTGATGTGGGAAGAGAAGGGAAAGTAGACCGGGACGATGTGGGTGTGGTGGGCGGGAGTGTGCGCTATGTATGAACAGGCAAAGCCAAACTGCTCAACGGGAGGTGAGTGGAGAGCAGGGCCAGCTGGGAATGGATGGGCGGCTCGATAGGTACAGTACGTCTCTAACTCCTGGTCTCTAGACCCAACCAGGGCTGAGAAAAACTAGAAGCACACTGGTCAAGGACGCGGATGTGGGCCAACAACGAACAGCGGGTGGCGCGAAGGCTGCAGTCGACGTAGGTACAGTACCTGGCAGAAGAGCTGTACAATGCTTGTTGGCTGGATACTGGTTGTACGCAGTAGATGTCAGCCGGCTCCAAAATTGCTCGACTTCTCCAACACCAATTCTGCTCCAGCAAGATTCCAAAGAAGCACTCGTTTCAAGGCTGGCCACGATGTTGATGTTATGTTATCCGATGCGCTGTGCTGTCCTTTGTGGTCGTGTCTTGACCTCTACGGCTCCCACGAGCTTCTGAAGATCCACTGGTGAGTCCCTTGACGGTGGTGAGTCCGGTAGTAAGCCCCCAACAGGCGGCGTGCTAGCGCAAAGCCCTTGTCCAAGTCAACCCCGGCAGCGTCCGTGACAAGGAAGAACTCAAGCAGCGGTCAGTGGGGGTGACGAGGGCACGTTGTGTGAGCTTAGGCGATAACCCTGGAAGACAGAGGGGTCGTGATAGGTCTGGTGAAGAGTTTGATGATCCTAAAAGGTGATCGAGACTGTGATAGAATGGAGACAAAAGGACGGCCGACTGAGACTTGCGTACAGTACTGCACAGTATCTGGGAGTATTGACCTCAGGTCAGCATTTGTTTGCTTGAGGTGAGCTTCGCTTCGTCGTCACTGTTACAGGCTCATTGAACCCAGGAATGGCTGTGCTTGTATTAAAGTACCTTTCGCTGGTCTTTGCTCCTCTGGCCTGGTTCTGAAGCGGTCAACTCCAGGCGGCCGGCCGTTGGTAATTTGGTATTGACTTAGACTTGCTCGGGACCTCGCATAGACATGCGGCGTAAGGCCAGTCTCTTGGGTGCGCTGGGACTTGGGAGCGGCTGCAGATAGACAAATGTGAATAATGGCCGAGTATCTGTCACACATGGAACAATCAAATGTGTATTTTTGTATGAAAGAGTTAGGTTTTCTCGAGGACGAGCGATTTCTCGATGACACTTTGAAGACGAGTTGAAGAGACGCGATGAAACTCATGTTTGTTTGTTTGTTATGATCTGAGAGCCTCAGTTGAGACAACAGTAACCCAGCTATTCCACGGTCCCCGTTGGCTAACCTTGAAGTCGGGTACCACTTATTGGTGACCTAACGCACCCAGCATGTGCGTCTGCAGAGAGTGAGTTGACGATGGAATTGCTTGGTTGAGAGCAAAAGGCGAGGGGAAATGCGTCGAGAGCTAGCAGATAGCAGCATGATGTGACGATCCAACGAGAAGGCAGATTGCCTTTGTCATCCAGACAAGATTCAACGCCAGCACGTTTCGACCCCTGCTGAAGCACCAAGCCAGGCCCAGGCCAGAGCTGCACGTCGGCGGCAAGAATGAGACAGCTAGACGGCGCAGGGAAGCAGGGAGGGGACGCACAGCACAGCCGTCGCCCGCACTCGCATGCATTCGCTCTTGATGATTGACCTTTGGGGATGAATGTGGATGTGTGAACGTGCATAGGCGTGGGCGTGATGGAGTTGTTTGTTTGAACAGGCTTAAAGGTGTGGATGTCAGTTTGAGTGAGTGAGGGGTTGACAACCGAAACCGAATGGGTCAATATGACGCTGCATGTAAACAACTCAAAACACAGCAACAATGACCATCCTAGGGATCATGCCTTCCATGAAGAAGCTTTCGGGCTTTTTTCACCTCAAACTAACCTAGAGCACCGTCACTCATCATGGGAAGGAATCATAGAATTAAAACCTGGAAACAAGGAAGATGGCTGGAAATTTACGCGAAAACTGAACGCGTCGACGCGTCATTATGAGCTAGCCAATGAGAATGCAAAATGACTTGTCTGTCACACAAACGAGATCATTGCTGTGACTGGAGCAAACTAACTACGAATCAGACCATTCAATTCATCTCGATGCATTGCTTTCACGGCTGCACAGGGAGCAGCTACCTTACCATCCTTGTCTATACAGCACAGTAGCCAACAGCTATATCAAATTACATTTGGATAAACCTGCAGTACACCGTCTGGCAGCTCGCATGCTTATGTAGGATTATGGGAATTTTACCCAGAATAATGGATGTCTAGGGTGGCTGCTAGAATAGTGCCCTACATACCCCTCTCAGCTCCAACAAGCTAAGGTATCTAGCTTCATACAGCCGGGATTGGGTAACAAGCGAACATCAAATCACAGGCCGGGGTGTGGTAGCGAAACGACCTAGAAGGGAAGTGGATGGAACATTGTGTTTTTGTACTATGTGCTGATTTCATCTGGAGCTGATAGTCACTAACACGGTTGCAACATACTAAACATATCACCTCAACCAGGAAGATAAAGCTTGGATCACTAGGAGGGTATTGCCCCTCCAAGTTCACAGCTGACACTGATGTCATACTGATTTGGAGACAGACACCTACGGTGAAGTTCTAACCAGCGACAACATGGGAACTCCTGGGTGCGAGATATTATGTGACGTATTGTCTGGGTTAATTTGGCTGGTGTGTTATGCGTTGAAATTGATCAGATAACACTACCCTTTCTTACGATTCGGTTGGCCTTGAAAAACACCCAAGAGCTTCATTGCTCCGATCAACCGTCACCCAACGCAATAATAGTAATCCATCTGCACGAGACTACAGTCAGACCTGACGTCTGGATTCCACAATGTAAAATTTTTAATCGAAATGCCGTTGTTCTTTCAGATCTTCTCACAACAGTCACCCGTCTTGACCTAGTAAATTTTCTTGCAATCCTTTTTTCATCCCATCCTGGCCATTCATAGGGTTAGCTTGCATGGTTATAAGACAGTCTAAGGGGTGGTAGCATACGGTGACTGGGGTCGGCGTGGTTAGGCTTCCTGTTGCAGTGCTCTTGATCTCCGAGCTTTTCGTTGTCTGGGGCTTGGTAGGCTTGTTATCCGTAGGCTCAACAGCCGTGGATAGTGTCTCAGTTGATACAGGAAACGAAGAATGCGGCGATAGAGTTATGGTAGTTTTAGTTCCTTTTCCGGGATTTGAAGAGTCACCATTTTCATCACCTGGAAGGCTAATGCAAATTTGCATACCCTTCCTCTGCACCATATTGCTGCAGATTGAGTTGAGATTTGGATTCTAGGTCAGGAGTTGGGTGACTGTGATGTAAGACGGAGCCTTCTTGATCACACTATAACACGCCTCGTTACCACCGACAGTATAGATATCGCATCGATCGGGTATGTAGAGTTTCATGCCCGGACCAGGGAGTTTTTTCACAATATGAAGGGATGCGATTGAGCCATGTGAGGGCATCGGTCGAGACGCTGAGCTTCTTGCAGATGCCATTGCAAGTATTATTCTCTTGGATAGTGTAAGTTGAAGCGCACGACTGAGAGGGAGCCGAAGAAGACATAGTGTTGGTGGGAGGGATATAGTTGGCAGGTGGAGGCGTTGGAGGATGAAAGCTCGTCTTGCTGCAGCTTTTTGTCAAGGAGGTAAATTCATTGTAGCCCTTTTGATCGAAGGACTCAGTAGAGTTTACATATAGCTCTTTGAGACCGAGGAGGCAGTTGGCGCAGGGGTGTCTGGCCTCATACTCCCAAGTCCAGTTCCGCATAACCTTCAAGCAGAGCTCGTCCGTATCCCTATTGTCTTGATTAGTGTACAGAAGTCCAGGAGCAGGCCCTAGGATTAACGCACTGGTCCCTGAAGCACGCTTCTTTGTGTGCATGAGTAAGGATGTCAATGATGTCGGTAGCGAGGTCAATATCCTTACTCTTGAGCTCAACCCGGTTCTTATCCTTAGGACAAGCTTCATGAATATGCTTCTGAACGGCGTCGTCTTGTCATGGCCAATGCCACGAAGGCGAGCTCACTCTGTTTTATGATGGCCATGGAAAGAGTCAGTCAAATCCCCGTATCCAGAATGATAATATTCTGACTAGGAAAAGAGTCTTGCAGTTCCGGACAACAGGTGTATTGCTGCACTTCAGATCGGTACAAGCAGCTCGCTGATGGATGCGAATTGGGCGGCTGTGGAGAAGAATGTCCTTCTGGGACATATGAAGTAGCTCAACAAACCTCACGCGGGATGTGTAAGAAAACTGGCGGTGGAAAACGGCCAATGTGTTGCAACCAGAAGCTCAGCTGTCATTGGGTTGGTAAGCACCAGTGCGACCAAAGCAACTGCGAGAAGTAAGCACCCGCCGGTTATCTCCCTGTCATAAACGACAGAAGGACTAACAAGGTACTCGACAGCCACGACGTTCAGATCCAGCAAAGCACCAAAGGTGATATTGAACAAAAGTGCGGGAAGAGTCGAAGCAAAAGTTCGTGTTGCAACCCCCTAACGATATTGACCCATTCACACCGACCTCTCTCGACAACCTCTTTCCAGAGGTTCCACCCCCCAACGACGATGTCAAATATGGTTTGCAACTCCTGGGCCATATCGGCGGTACTGGCTCACAGGTGATCCCCGGTGAGCCCGGGCAACGAAAAGACCCCAAAGAAGGCGCTTGGTTTTGTCTTGATAGTTGGACCTAAGGATTCGGTCGCGTCTTTCTCAAAACGGGATAACTCTCATATTGAGGTGTTGGACTGCCCCCTGATCACAGGCACTGGCCTTCAAAGTACTCGTATTATATGCAGCAATTGCGATGATGTACTGGAAGGTGGACTTGAGGGCACCGTCGTTCGTATGCCAGATGGATGTGGACCAGTCTCTTACGTTATTGCACACTCTCTCAAGAGATCAGAGAACCAGAAACTTCCAGGTCATCTTGCTAAGAGAATGCGCGTTGGAAAAGAAGTCATGGACTTTGAGTTATCTTACAGCTTTACCCTCGTTAAGCGCGGCGGCGACGACATCTATCTACGCATCTATTACTCGTATGCGAACCTTGCCCACGCTCAGTAGTATCCGCTAACATTTCTCGGCAGCAACATGCTCAATACTGGGAAAAGATTATCGATACGATCCGTCGCACAAGCTTCCACATACAACTCAAAGATTCCAAGGACTCTGTTGTTGTGAGCAAGAGTCTCGACAAAACTTTGAGTAGCCACCTAGAATGTAAGGTTGGCGCGAGTGGGTAGATGAAACTGCACTTCTCACATCCCGGCCTTGTGTCGATTGCACCTAGTTTCGATGTCAGAGTTGGCCTGGAAGGCAAGGATGCCCATTTCTCTGGGTAAGTATACTAGTGTTGCTATTGCTCACATGCTAACCAGATCTCTCAGAGACTTCAAAGCAAGGATGCACGCTGGATCCGACACAAGGAGAATATCAGACAAAATATAGGGTTTATCCGTCAAACGTTCCCCGACGTGAAAGGAGGTAACGAAGGGAGTCTTGGACATATGATATCTATCCATCATTGCGTCTGGGTTGGCAGAAGATGCTTCAGAATAGACCACTTTCAACAGTTGGACTGGGTAGAAGTCAACTCCTGGGTAGCTTCCTCGCCCACTCTCGGGGCGCTTCCGGATACGGTCAATGATCTTGATCTTGGCTGTTTTAAAGGCTTTATAATCATCCTCGGGATCGTTTGGGAACGAGAGCCCAGCTAGCTAAAGGACAATAGCCTCACCGAAAACCAAGCATACTAGAAGGCGACCGGGGCCTAATGGACCGTAAGGATTCTCGTCCTCATCCTCATCCTCCGAAACATTAGCCCACAAGTCCAGTGCTCTGATACGGGAGCTGAACTCTTCCCGAATGCGATCATTGGACGCATCTTCCAAAGCCTCTCTGTCTTGAACAATATCCAATTTGAACCGCTGATGTGCTTCAGCAGCAAACTCTGGAACAGTGGCACATGCAAAATTGCGAGGTAACATTTCAGTCACTGTTGACACAGCTGGTTCAAGATTCTCCAGCGCATCTGCGGCATATGATGTGAGGAAGACGAAGAAGCCCCATGCTGGGTCATCGCTGTGCTTGACTCTCCGGAGAAGACTAAGCACTTCACCATACGACTTATAAGATTCTGGGTTAATACTCGCAATCAGCTCGTCGATCGGCTGGACTAAATTTAGAATGTCGGGCGCAGCGCCGGGGCCCAATGGATGAACTGGTAGGAGGCGTCCTCGAGGGACAGGACGAGTCTCAAGAGTGGGATCCTCCGGGGAGGAGGGTTACCGGTTCTTCCGCGTCCGGTTATAATGAGTGAATGTTGAGATGAGGGCAATATATAAAGGTGATGCACTAAAGAAAGTGAAGAGGAAGAGTTGGTTGAGGTGGGCAATACTTTTAATGGGAGGCGTTGATGCATTGACATCATAAAGCACAGAGATCTCACTGCGCTTTTCGCGGCTATCAAAACTGACGGGGTAGAGATATGAAGCTTGTGAATTATGAGCACAGATCACTACTAGCAGCAAAAGATTCAATAGAAAGTGACCATAGACATTTTTCACAATATTGATTGTTGGTTGTGTTGTTTATGTTGAGACGGGGCTACTTACTACTAACTTAGTTACCTATCTTGGCGTTGGGCAATTGTCATTAGACATGAGGTCTTGTAATGTCTTATATCTTAACCCTTGTAACATAAAGACTAGAATAAGTTCTCATAAGAAAATAATAATAAAATCCTTAATTCTATAAAATCTTATATCGATGTAACCGAGTGATCGGGCCAAGAGCAGAGCCGCTACGGCGCCGTCACGGAGCTTCGGGACGGAACCCCGCAATCATGACGCCCCACAGACAGCCACCGCCCCTCTAAACCTCAAACCTTGCCCTGAACCAACTTTTGCCCATTGGAGTCATCTCAGCCATTGCCCAGCATTAGAACTAACAGCACACGCATGTTACACTCTTTATGCTTTCGAACTTGGATAGACTATAGACGTGCTACTGTTTGTCGTTTTCTTTTTCATACTTACAAGATCACACCGCCGCCAAGACCGATCATGACCTCACATGCTCCCGATGTTATCACTCTCGACAATCTGTCGCAGACCCTTACGCCATGGAACCCTCAAGGCGAAAGTCAACTATATGCTATTGTTGACATGGGAAGGTATGTATAGCTCTAACTGCGATACACGGGTCTCATATCTGACAAGTTTCTCAGCAATGGTATTCGATTCTCCATCACATCTCTAGCGCCTCCATTTACACGCCTGCTTCGTCCCGTTTACTCAACTCGCGCTGCCATCTCACTATTCGATGCACTTAAGACTACCCCAGAAGGTCTTGTTTTTCCTCCTGAAACCATCGCTGCTGTCTCTGAGACGCTAGAGCGCTTTCATCAACTTGCTGTGCGGCATGGAGTCCCAGCAAGGCACATCACCATTCTCGCAACTGAGGCCATGCGCCGTGCTGATAATGCCTCTGAAATGCTTGAGGCTATTGCATCAGTAACTAATGGTCTCAAAGTGAGCATCCTCGAGCCCGCTGTCGAGACCCTATTTGGCGCCGTCATGGGTTCTCGCAGCGGTCTTGTTGGCGTTGAAGGTGGCGCTCTGTTCCTGGATCTCGGCGGTGGCAGCGTGCAGATGACATGGGTCGATACTAGCAAGCCTAACTACGAGATTGATGCTGCCAGGGCTGGTGTGAGCCTGCCTTTTGGAGCTGCGAGATTGATCCGCGTGCTGCAACAGCAGCCAGCCGATGTTCAGGCATCTGAGATCTCCAAGCTTCAAGCCGGCATGCAGCAGGCATATGCAAACCTGTGCTCCAAGTTCCCTGCGCTTGACGCTCTTAGGGCTTCTCATGACAAGGGTTCTCGCGTCAACGTGTATATGTGCGGAGGCGGCTTTCGCGGTTATGGCAGCATGCTCATGCACCAGGACCCCGTGAGCCCGTACCCAATCCCCTATACCAACGGTTATACGGCTCCGGGTGCACTCTTCTCCAATGTGAAACACATGCGCCGCGTCAATGAGGAGCACGATAGTCGAATTTTTGGACTTTCAAAGCGGCGTCGTCAGCAGTTTCCTGCAATCGCCACTGTTATCGAGGCATTGCTTGCTGCGGTACCCAACATTGGAAACGTGACATTCTGCGGTGGCTCGAATCGTCAGGGCGCGCTTATGATGAAGCTTCCTGCCGAAATCCGCGAGTGCAACCCCCTTGATGTTCTTGCTGGAGTCACAAACGAGGAGAAGCCCGTGCTGGACGCTGTGGTGAGAACATTGAGAAATGCGCTTCCCAAAGAAGTGGACTTCTCTTCCATGCCGAACGTTTTGGCTCCGGAAATGGATGCTCTCTTTGCACGGGATATCTGGACCCGTCAGGGGCATGACGCGGATATTAATTCTTCGTTTGCACTGCACCATGCAATTGCCCGAGACGCTGAAGTTCCTGGCCTCTCACACACTGGAAGAGCCCTTTTGGCGCTTTCAACCTCGGCTCGATGGGGAGGTAGTCTAAATGCCCTGGATTCACAGCTTCAGCAGAGTCTCTCTACACTCCTGACGAGTCAGCATGCAGATGCACCTTTCTGGGCTTCATACATCGGTTCTGTAGCTGGTCTTATAGCGATGGTTTTACCCTTATTCCCGACGACCGCAGATGAGGTCAAAAATGCCATTAGGTTAGTAGTGACTTGCTTTCCCAAAGTATTCTTGTCTAACAGTCACACAGCATTCAAGCACACCTCCAGAAAGTAGAGGATAAGAAAGAGAGAATCATATTGACCATCGGAGTCGCCTCCGCCAACATAGCGGGTGTCAGTCTTGAAGACCTCGCCGACAGAGTTGAGAGAGCCACCAAAAAGAGTGGGGGAAAGAAGCCAAGATACAAGATAACCGCCCAAGTGAGCCTACTGCCATGATGCGTTTCTTCATCAACATAAACCAACCCAATACATCCATGTTTTGCTTTGACCCAGATCGACAAACCCTATATGCAGCGAGCGTCGTTATATTCGTCATTATCATAAAATAAGCATGTAAAACCTTTTTGTTTGTGTTTTTATCTTTTCAACCTGTTTTTCCTGTTTTCCCTTTTTTGTTCACAAATAATTTTCCTGTAATGACTGGACGTGAAATGTGTTAATCACGCACTATCACGCGAGCTGCCCTTGCTCTTTGTACTGGTGCGAGGGCGTCTCTTGGTCGAGATCTTCTTAAGCTCATGGTTGACAACCAAGGCGCTTAGTCGCTCGTCAACCTTTTGTGACGACCGCTGAATTCTCTCGTCTGCAGACAGGTTAGTGGCACGTCTCACAGAAATAAGGCAATGTGCACTTACAGAATTCTTTTCTGGCGTCCATCATGTCCCCTGCGAACTGGCGAATCTTGCTGCTATGGCGAGCCTGAGAAGGGTAATCCTTGAGCCAGTCCATAGACATCTCCATTCTCTTGGGAGTCTTGAACTGGCAATGATAGAAGATTGCTATCAAAGGAAAGAAGCCGTTGTAAAGGTTCTCAAAAGGCCCAACTAACAATTGTTAGTAATTGTACTTGAGCTTATGGTTGGAGTGTCTTACCAATATTCTGATCCCTCGTTGCACTTGGGTTTCGGGTGAAATATTCATCATGTGCGATCACCAAGTCTCTGTACATGATCATGAGCTGCCACAAGCTGGCCCATACTGCCATCTTCTCCTGAGGCTTGAGGGACTCTTGTTGCGCCAAACAATCCTCAAGTAGCTTGAGGATATCATGCTCATGGGACACAAGTGCGTTCCATGCAATGCGTCTAAGCTCGGCTTGAACAGTAAAGGGAACCTGAGAGAACTTATTGGACGAGCTACAGCAGGTGAAGCGCGGAGCCTTCCAGATCCTGAAGAAACAGTTCATGGTGTGGACCTTGGAGACGAGGTTGTGCTACGATAACAGTTAGTTCTACTGCTGACTGCAAGGGCTAATAACTGTGGGCTGTGAGTGTTACCTTTGGAAGACCTTGGCCATCCTCATAATATGAGAGCAAAAAGTTTTGCACAACATGCTCAAATCTAGAGCTGCGTTCTCGTCGGATTTGTGCCTCAACCCAACGCTGGAGCTCACCATAGGTGGGAAATCTATCCCGCTCAAAGGCAGCGTTTCTTGGGTTCTCGTCGGTTCCATTCTGAGAATGGTATGCTTGAACGGATGCGCGAAGAAAAGGCGACCCTTCATCGCGGGTGAAGAAGATGACGATGTCTCTGGGCTTGGCAGTAGGAAAACGAGGCTCATGATCAACGACACGCCTCTCTTCCGCAGGGTCGGGGGACCAGACGTCTAATATGATATGTCTCAGTGTACATGTCTCACTTTGAGGATGGGGGAACCAGGGGTGTTGTTCGACATACCGGCGATGTGACGAATCACAGGCGGAGCCACCGCAGGGGTTCTACGGGTACAGACCAGGTGCGAGTGGTCTGGGAACGCCTTACGGCAATAGGGACAGACGCCACAATCTTGGCACTGGGGATTGGCTCAGTTCAGTGTTTGTTTCAGAAGGATAATGACCTTGTATAGGCATTGGATTGGTTATCTTACGCGGGTCTTGGAGATGCGGCACGGAAGACAGGCTCCACTCTTGCGGACGTCGGCTGTCTGGTCTGGATCAGAGAGCTGTCTTGGTCTTTTCTCCACAGATCGCTGACGCTTGACGCCAGAGGTTGAGTTTGAGGAGGGAAAGTAGGAGTACGTCTTGGTGTGGCTTGAGCGGCGGGAGGAGGACTCGTGGACCTGGATCTGAGGTGGGTAGCCATACCCCCGGGGGGCATGCTTGCTTGGTACGGCCTGGGGGTACGTCCACTTGTCATCCTGGGCCTGAACCTCTTGGAGGCTGACTCGAGGACGTCGACGGACATCGTCTACGCCATCGATGAAGACGGAGCCAGAGTGAGACGATGGAGAGGTACTACCACCTCTAACGAGCTCCGGTGGGGTCTGACCCATGGACTCGGATGTGGTGATCCCTCCATCGTCCGGGCTCAGGCCAGGGGTCATCCTTAGGTACTCGGCCTCGTCCCTTTCAAGAGAAAGATGATCAAGAAAGGATGGGATATCAGTGATGAGCGAAGGAAGGTCCCTGTAGCTTAGACGAGGGGAGCCAGAAGCTGCCGTGTGGTCCTGAGACCTGGTCGAGTCACAGTAGAGATCCCAGTCAAAGACAGACCTGAAGAGCTCATCATAGTCCAAGCCCGGGGAGGTGGGAACACGCGAGTTTTCTTGACCTATCTGGGACAAGTTCCTTGACCCAAAGACAACGGTGGAAGCACCTCCTTTATCCATGTTGACGACCTGCCTGCCCTGCAATGTAATGTACTGTTTCCGGTGTAAGTCACGAGGAGGTATCTTGGTGGAACCTCGATGTCTGCGCTGGGCGAATTGAACCACGCAGCAAATACTTGTCAGAAGACGATAAGGTGAAAAGTTCCAATGTGCCTGATGCTTGCGTGCAAGATTCGAGCGATTCAGAGACACGTCCTGGCACCAGAGAGTTATAATTCGGCCTTCCTGGAGGCTCATGGTGGACTTGCTCACTTACACCATCCTCCAAACTCGATTCTCGGTGTAAGACAGGGATCACATTGGTTGGATCTCATGAATTCCACTGTATTTTGACCAATAGAATACCCTTGTCTTACCGGTTTTTGACATTGGATTCAGTCCGGGAGAACGCTATGAGTTGCTAGTAGACCTAGATCACGGGAATAGCGTCTATGAGTATTATTGGGGTGAGGGAGAGGCGAAACTTTATCGATAGTAAGCTAAACAGCCAGAATAACGTAGTGTTGCTGGCGCAATCGCTTGTTGATACTGCTAAACCTCCGTGATGTGTTGTTGGTGTTTATGTTTATGAGGGCAGACAATACCATTATTTCAAGTCTGAGCTGCCAATTAGCCTGCCAACCTCTATCAGATGTGTGAATTCGGCAATTCAAGTGGCAATTTCAGTAATTAAATTAGTTTCCTTTGTTATCCTCCGCACGGGCGGTTGGTCCCTTAGTCTTGGTGTTGCGTCGTTGAACTACGGAGTACAGCTGTGATATATGTTGTCCGCCAAGAGGTAAGACGCAATTGGACGGGCTAGAACTAATTGCATATCAGAATATCTGCTTGAGACCTGGAAAAAGAATAATTCGCCTTCTCTTAAGCTTTTCTTTCGAGTGTCAGCACTTAGCTTGGTGGTGTTGCTAGTTCATTGACATCCCAAAGTGGGATCGGGCGGTTGTATGAACAGGGGTAGTATCTGACCGTATCTCTAAGAGTCTACGGAACAAAACTCCAAGAAAGACTCGTCGTACCTACTATGCTGCTCTCATCAACCCCAGAGAATTAATGGCTGAAAATGGTCACTTCAAATGATACGGTCTCTTCACTCAAATGACTGAGACAGAGATGGTTTAAGTAAGTTGGTATTATGCTGGCGACTTATATACCTTAATGATATCTGACTTTTTAGCTTGTGGTTATTTTTTGAGCCGACTTAAAATTAAGCCCTTTGTTTGAAGTCTTGGTCTGGAGGACGTGTCGTCGTTGAATTAAATCTAGAATCTAACTTTTGCTCAGTATTAAACTTAAGCAAGTGGCCAAGCGGCGTCCCGTCCCGATCTGTGGGGCCGAAATAGTCTCAGCGCCACTGGAGCTCCAAGCCGTCAAAACGGAAGGCGAGACCCGCCCTGCTTTCCTTATTGAGCAGGACAAGATGAGATGCATGAGAAGTCAGTCATGTGCCCAGATCTCATTAAGCGAGCACAATTCATGGATAGAAGTTAGGAAATTGAATTTAGGATATCTTAGTCCAAGATTATCTAAACTAGTATCACAAAGGAAACCTAAAGTGATCGATCATACCTAAACTATGACTGTCTGTATAAAAAACACCCTTTTTGTATACCTTTTAGACATAATAGCTCTGTGTGGTTTGTTTCCGTTCGCCATTCTTTCCCGAACCATTTCTCTTTATGTGACACTATAAATAGAAGCAATACGAACTTAGCGACCTTGTTCGCGCCTGGGTCAAATGGAAGTTCGAGATCCAAGGTGACATGACAACCGAACCAGTCACCAAGGATCAACGTGGCCGATTCTTCACAAAGGTCTTCAAAAACTGGGATAGCCGAACAACAAACATCAGGACCCCAACGAAAGAACAGAAAGATAAGTTTGATACTACTATTGAGGTTGGGCGATGGAAGCAGGACCTTCCGCTCTCGCCGATAAAGAAGCGGAAGCTAAAGCAGGAAGCGGGAGAGGGAGAGGAGAAAGACGCGCAGAAGCCGAAAGAGGCGAAAGGAAAGCCCGATGGCAGCTTGCGCGAGCTTCCTCGCAAGAAGGATGGACCAGCCTTCTTAACACTCGCCATATCAGTTGGAAATAGCGAGCCCAGGCTGACATTCGACTGGAAGTATGGCAGCGGGCAGCGCGCCAGCGATATGCATATCGAGTTCAAGGAGACCACAGGATACGTGGCGGCAAAGACCGACTGCTTGATCAACTTTGACAAGAAGAAGGCAACCTGGACTCGAGCCTTCAACCTCGAGTTGATTATCTCTCTGGCCCGCCTCCGCATTATCGAATGGGCTAAAAAGGGCAATACGGGCGACCTCGTAACGCCCAACCCAGCATATGCTCTCACGGGCCTCAGGGGACCAGAACTCGCTATTCCCATTTTTGAACAGATTGTCGACCAGATGATCAAGGTACGGGACGGCGTTCGTGAGCGTCGGGGACATGGTGCCTGAATGATGGCACGGAGATTCTGGGCGGGTCGATGGAAGTATCCCGAATGGGCTGGGTTTGCTTTTTCTTTCTTTTTTTCCCCCTCTTTTTCTTTTTCTTTTTTTTTTTTTTGAAGGGGGATTTGAATTGGGACATAAATTGGGAACGGGACTGGGTTAATGGATGCTGCTTCTTGGGACATGGGGACATAATGGTTGTTTTGCTTGGAATCCGTTTCTCCCCTCGTGCTCTTTTCTTTACTTCGTGGCTCTACATATTGCTGGCGAGAGAGGAGAAATGGGAAGTGGTTTTCTTTATCATGAAATAAACGTGCTTGACATGTCTTTTTATTATGCTCAATGGCAGACAGGTTGAGAAACTTGCCGATGTCTTGCGGAATAGAAATTTATGTAACAAAAGTTGCTTGATTTCTTGAGTTAAGTCAAAGGATCAATCTTAACTCAACTGCTGAGTAGAGCTCCCTGCCAGCTACCAAGCCTATCTCTTTTGGACGATGTACGGCCTAATCCTTGATTATTTCTATTAATGAATACCTCAAGTTTAGGTAAAACAAGAAAAGATTCAGGTAATTCTTATCATGTTATTTAGTGGAATCTTGTATGCTCTGCACCTCCCTCGCATTCCTGTCTCGTCCTCTCAGTTGACGGAACTTATGGCAGCTCAAGCACCGATATTCCCCGGGCTTGTCTTCCGCCTCATACCAATCTTTTCGTTTTTGTGTCTCTTCGCCTGCACATACTAGGCAGGTCTTCATCTGCCTGGAGGCATGGCAATGCCCGCAGACAAAGCCACCGTCGCCAGCCACCCACTCTGCAGATGTAGCATATCTGCTACACCTGGCGCATTGTGTTGCGTTAAAACGATGGTGGGGTATCGGACCGGGGAGGGGGGGTGTGGTTGACGACTTGCCAGGTCGTCACTTCCCTCGTCGCTTCCAAACGTGTTGAACTTCCAGTCGCAGGCAAGACAGCGCCACTTGCTGGTAAATGTGTCGTCGATAAAGAAGTGGAGAACCTTCATGGAAATACCAGTGGACTTACACGCCACGTTTGCGCAAGCCAGGATAGTGACTCCTTTCTTGTCAGTATTCGGAGTCTCCCCCTCCCCCTCTGCCTCACCAGGCTCCCCGTTCCATTTGACCTTGTGTTCTCGGCAAAAGTCGTGACATCTCTTGCAGTGGATCCCAGTAGCAAGACCGTATATATTGGCCTGCTCTGGGATCTCGGCGCCGCAGGCAGCATTGGAACACCTGCGTGCATTCCCTCGGTCAAACCAGGCCTGGTTAATCTTGTCCCGCTTCAGTTCGTGCCGCCAGTATCCATTTCCATAACCGCGGCTACTTCTCATCAGCCCATTGCTATTCCTGGCAAAAGTGACGCACCCAAGGCAGTATCGATGTGAGAGCGGCCCATTGACACTATACATGTATGCTACAGTTCCAATGAAGTCCGGAAATCCATTGAGGCTGTTCTTCCTCTTTGGTCTTTGGCAGGAAGGATTGGCATAGTGGCTTGCATGCAGCATCCTTCCCGCGACGCCTTGCATCAAAGGCCAGGCTTGGTTGAGCGATTCTGAATGGAAATCGGGAAGGTCCAACCCTTCCCGCACCTGCCGGACCAAGCTGTAGGAAGGGTCGCTGCAGTGGATAGTGCGATCGCCGACGATCCTATTTGACTCACGGTATGTTCCCAGGTACGCCATTAAAAGACCCTCAAAGAACACGGGCAGCCATCGTTGGAGATCTTGCCCGGATGTCTGGTTGTCGATTGCGCAGGGTTCTGCCATACGCCTGCGATCCGGAAGTTGGGTATGACACTATCCTTCCTACAGAAGGTATAGTGCATGGCATTGAGACGGGATCTAGATGTAGAGTGTATCTCGCTTTCGTGTCTTGCGAGTCGCTGGAACCCCCTTGTGGTGTGGCGGACTCTTCATTCAGGAAGGTATCGTCATCCAATAGGATGTGCGCATCCTCTTCTTCCTGCCAGTCGAAACTTTCGATGAGATCGGAAGGAAGCTCTTCGTCTTCGTCATTATCGTCTTCAGGGGCCGGCTGGACCTGCTCTGACTCTGGCTCAGCTCTGGACTTGTCTAGCCGGGGTGTCTTGGTCTTGGTATTGGCCGATAACTCGGCCACCGCTTTCGTATGTGGCCGAGTCTGTTGCGGGCCTGCCGCAGATCGCAAAGCTTGTCGTGTCTCTCTAGACGCCATAATGCTTGTGGTGCCTAATCCCCAATTCCTTCTGTTACGGAGTACCTAAGGTTTAGGTAAAATAAAAGAAGATTTAGGTAACTCTTATCATATCACTTAGAGAGGGATGCTCTATACGCCTTACGACCTCTAAAAAGATACATCTCTCATCTCCACAACGTAGTCGTTGGTGAGGATGAGAGGTTTCATGGGAGGGATCATGTCCTCTGAGTCAATATTGACGGCAACCCGACTGCCACGCGCAGCCCATTTAACAATGCGGTACCAAGCCGCCGCGGTGAGTTTGTTGGTGTTGTGCTTCTGGGTGCGGCTCTTCTCTCGAGCATCGTAGTTCTGGATGGCCGCGTTCAGAACCAGAGCCTTGTCGTCGTTGGTGTACTTGTACCAGCCAGAACGTTGGTGCCTTGAAAATCACGCTTGCAAAGCGTGCTGGGGGAGGGGGGTTGGACGGGTCGTGATTATTCCACTCTTGAAGAACTCGCGGTATGAACGCCAGCCCAGAGGCTCCTCTAGGGCGATGAGCTTATGGTATTCCTTGACGAGGCCCACCTGACCGAACTTCTCCCCTCGTGTGATGTCAAATTCTCTAAGAACAGGGGCAGCGGTTATGTGCTGATCTCGTCAGACTCTAGCATCTGTCAAAAGCTGTTCCTGGGTGAGATCTTCTTCGCTGGAGGTCTGTACAGGTGTTTGCGAGGCGAGTAGCATCATACTAGTAAGGTACTCATGGTGAGTGATTGCGATCTTGAAGATATCATGATATACTTACTTGTAGGCCGCGGCGGATCTGTGGTGAAGTTGTTGCATGATGGTGAAGCTGTTGTAGGTTTGGAAAAGGTGTAGCGAGATGGATGAGAAAAGGTTAGGAGGAGAGACGGGCAAACGACAATCATAGGTAATTGCAGATTTAAAAGATACTAAAACAGGCATGAGTGTCTCTATTGTTTTCTATGATCATTCCCTACCTGCTACTTAGATATGTCATTGATGCCTGCAGGAGCGCAGGCACTGGCAAGCACTTGGTTGATAGTGTAGTAATGAGAAAGTGGGATTTTGCTCTCTTGCACCGGTTTACAGGACCTCGCTACATAATAACATAAGAAAAGAACTGGAGTATTAGAAGTCGATTCTTCGTGGTCTCGTTTATCTCTGTACTTGTCAGAAAATAAAGCGCAAATTTAATATTCATAACCGGTGCTTGCGTGTACTGGTGTGTTTGGTAAAAACCCGATATCCCTTAGCACAAGCTTGCCCAGGTTGTTTTGGTAGCTATAACTTGTTTTTCTGGCAAATTTCATAATATCTTTTGAGGCATATCCAAACAGCAAATCTTTTCGGTTGGTAAGATGATGAGCTAGTTTCGTTGGAAAATGATGATAACATTTCCTTTATAGATTATCTAGGTATATCTGTTCAATCATAACCTCATGAAGCGTAGAGAAATGTCTCGAAAGTTCGAACAAGTATTACTTTTGACAGACTCAATCATGTCCCAGTAAGCTGCTTAGGCTTCAGACCCGCCTCTCGATCAAGTATCATTCTGCGCAGTAGTTGATCGTGCGATGCTGACATTGACATGGACTCTCTTTCTAAAGAAACTGTCAGCCTGTGCCACACAGTAACAAAAAAACAAAACAAAAAAAAGAACAACTGACGGAAATAGAAGCTCTCAGTGCGTAAGCTCATGAAAGCCTCGACAAGAGACTCGTCATCGTTGAGGAGCTTGCGCGTGGCGGCTACCCGGAAGTCGGCATACAATGGACTAGTAACACGGAAGAGGGCCGCGTAGATAGAAACCAGATAGTGATAAAAATGCGTGCCAGCCTCTAGCTTGCATTCTGGAAATCCGCTGTAGTCCTCAGGTACATGGCATGGGAATTCTTGGAAAGCCATGTATGTATGGACCAGTTTCCGGTACATCAGGATCAAGCACCAGAGACTGGCCCAAAGGGCTATTGAGTTGTCAGGTCCGATACCTGCAGTACCAAAGACCAACTTCTCCAGCTCGAGAAGAACTTCTTTCTCGATTGGTTGAGAGGCCGCCTTTGAGATCTGTCCAAACTGAGTGTGCAACGCACAAGAAGGCGGAGTCATGCTGCCTCCCTCTTCAACGCAGAGTATAAGCCCCAAGCGGATCTTAGTAAGGCAATTGAGTTTGTGGACTTTTCGCACAAAGTCATGCTATGTTGTGTAAGTGGGCTGAGCAGGCGTTAAGATGAGATATTGCTTACCATTGGCAGGGATGCTTTCGATTGACTGTATCTCAAGATGAACGAATCGACGGTTTGCTGGAAGCCTATGCAGCGGGTGTCTTGGTGGGAGATCATTCTTTCAACCCAATCGATTAGATGACTTGATGGGAGAAGCTGCGGCAAGGCATATCGGGCACTTTCTTGTCGGTATGACTCGACTTGGTCTCCGATTTGGTCTGTCACAACCCAGCAGCAGAACCATGGTGGTGTTGTGTTTCCATAGTAGTCCTGTACTTCAACTTTTAAAGATGGATTATCAAGGTAGTCCATAGATAACGAGACCTTCCGATGCGGTCCTAGATGAGTTGTGCCTGCAATAAGTTCCTGGTTGAGCAATCGTGCAGTGTAATCGATGTAATGAAGATCTGAAGTCGTTAGCTGACTCAGATATAAGCATAGCAAGATGAAAACCGACCTCCAGAACTGAATCTCATTTTTGTCAACTTCTCGCGGATACATAGCTGAGTTCCAAGGATACCAGCTGCTTTTTCACATGCTTGACAAGGAGCCCCTACGCCACACTAAACGGTCAACTTCTTTGTCTAAGGTTCAGGGTGTGAGTCAACAAAACATACTGATATTCTTCGAACTTTACACCTGAAACAAGCACCCGTTTTGCGAACTTGTGCAACTTCCAGTCTTCTCTTTTCATCAAAGTCCTTTCTCTTCTTCTTGATGCCATCGGGCTTGGTGGGGTTAGAGGGGAAACAGATGACGGAATAATCAGGGGCTGAGAGAATTGAACGAATTCCTCTGCGTCTTGGCTGTGTATATGACCGGTGCCTCTCATGTCCACGTTGTGTATCATCTTGTCTCTTCTTTTCGGGACATTCCTGGTCGCTAGTGGTAGCAGGGATAGGGATCTCGTTTAAAGGTGTGTGAGTTTGGGTTGATTCTGAAGGTGTTGAAGTTCCATCACAGAGACGTTCAACATGGAGAAACTCCTCCAAGTCAATGGAACTAGGAGAGTATAACTCGGAATTTTCTATTTGAAAAGAAGCAGCGCCCATTTTCAAAAAGTGATAAGTTGATACAAGAGATCAAATTCATACAATGCATCACCTCTTCAACTTTTGTGATATCCTTTCATCAGTCATAAGGACAACGGGAAATGGCGGGGCAAAAGCATATGTCATCCTATCACATTGCAGCACGGACAGTGAAGGAGCGGATCCTCGGTGAGCTTGAGTGAGCCATA
The DNA here is from genome assembly GCA_013184445.1 of Fusarium sp. NRRL 53497. Taxonomy (NCBI): domain Eukaryota; kingdom Fungi; phylum Ascomycota; class Sordariomycetes; order Hypocreales; family Nectriaceae; genus Fusarium; species Fusarium sp. NRRL 53497. Next base: position 6,085 of record JABCJZ010000028.1, on the reverse strand, counting down.
ATAGGAAAGTTTACGTCAGGTGAAGTTGCTGCATGCACTGCCAGGCGAATTGTAACGGCATTGGGCTTGCCCTTTTCGATGAGGTCTTGAGTCAAGTACATAGACTTTGATCGAAACGTGCTTGCATTGCGGACTGGCTAAGAAGAAGCACGACATTAGAATGTAAGGTACACTGGGGTCCAGACCGTTAAGTTTAGTATCATGCGTATAAGCACTTGCATTCGATTCTTGAAATTAAGCCGACGCTGATGCACCGGCGCAGCATTGACTAAGGTACTTTGAACCCGCCTCAAGGAATAAGATTCGGATATAACTAATATCTCTTCAACTTTATTACTATATCTCTGTCTACACCTGAAGTGTTACAGTGACTTCAGTGGGCCCAGACCATGAGTACGAGAGTTCAACCCACAATCTGTCTCAGAAAGAGTGCACAAATTGTTGGTCAGGAATCAATAACAACAACACCACAGCACAGGCGCCAAGCTGACTCTCGTCCAGTAGGGATAAAGATCCACACGCCGTTTTTGGCGTTTTCTTTGGGGGAATAGACCAGGTTACAAGGGTGGGACGATTTTCCGGAATGTTCTATAAAAAGGTACCAGACGAAGAGCAGCACAGCCATGCAGACGCAGACAAGCATACACCCGAGAACGAACTGGAGCCGACGACGGAGCTTGGAATTCGAAGAAGCCAAGAATTCGAGTGAGCTATTAGAGGATTGATAACTTCTCGCGAGCCTTCGTCTCTCGTCTCTCGTCTCTCGTCTGCTGTCCTGCTGGGCTTTCTCCTCTTTCTCTCCCTTTTCCATGTCTGATGGGCAGGGCCAATTTCGGCTACCGCTCAGCCCCTCAAAAACGACCGATGGAGCAACTAAGCCAGGGGTCTGAAGCATGACGCAGCTGAGATCTACCTTTGTAGCGTAGTGTGCGGCAATTGGGGGTTTATTTTTCGTGGTCCTAGCCTCAAAGTCACCCGAATAATCAACTCATCCGACCATTTGGTCTGGATTGAAGCACAACATGGGGCGCACCCGCATGCGCCTTTCTGACAGGCATATTGTGCATCCAGACATTACTGCGGCGTTAATTATTGAGCTTGGTCTCCAGGATGGCACGTACTCGATGACAGGTAACTTGTAACTCGTTGACGAAATCCCTGAGGTTTGGGTTGGGGAGCTGGGAGCACCTTAGTAGAGGCGACGATCATGGACCGTAAGCCCCCTGTTTTACGGGCACTCTTCCAAGAGGTCTAGGTGTGATGGTGACTCGTGTAACCGCTGAGCATCGCACATGAGTCGGCCGAGTGAAAGCTGGAGCACAGAGTACGAGTCGGGTACCGAAGTCTAAACTTCCAAGACTCTACTGATGGGGTTTTATCTTGAGGATACGATATCTATCCATCATGTGCTGTCAAGTCGGTCCGCAATACGAGAAGCGAAACATCGTAGCCGGGTAGATTTCCCCAGTTTATTGAATTCTTGTTGCAACCTCTGCGCCCGACGTTCCATTCTATTCAAAGCGACCAACCTAGGCGTTACGTTTTGTGAATTGGTTTTGCAGATCTTACGAGGGCGAGAACCAGCCACAGACGGGCAAATGGGGAATAAGATAATTCCGATATGAGGGAATAGGGGGCAATGCAGGAGTTTCAAAGGCCGACACGTCTTGGAGTTTCTCAATTTCTGATAGTGATGACGAGGGTTTTGTTTTGGCCTCCAATGGGAATGACAACGGGTGAAGCTTATGATAGTGAGGTGAGAACTTTTGAATGATTCGACGAGATGCCGATGCCGATAAATGTAACCGGTTTGGGCGTTGTTGTCGACGGCAGAAGCAGCCACAAGATCAATACTAAGACCAACCGCCAGGAACAAGACTGTTTCGGGATGTGGCTGATTCCCGTCGGAAGTATCGACCAAAAACTTTCGTCCCGCAGATCACAGTTTGCAGCCAGCATTTGAGGAGAACAGCAACAAAAGATTAGGCCGGACATGGGCGAATTGAGAGATTGAGTTGTACGTAACTGATAATCTTAGGCTAGCACTTCCCCATCTCAAACTACCTACAGTACGGAGTAACCGTACATCTCAAATCAATGTGAGGCAATACTTCGGGGGAACGCCCAGAAGGAAAAGCTGAAACTTCGAAACGGCCAAGCACTGTGAACGGCAGGGAGACCGTGGGGTTGACGGTTGGCTCTCGCTGATCCATCGCCCTTCCATCCACCCTATTCCTACTTCTCCGATCCCTGGCATAATAATAGTGACCACTACCACTGACCAAGGAGGTGTAATTCCAATCGCTAATCCAATCCAACCGTGCTGTGCTGTCCAATGTCCATTGCTGTCAACACCAATTCAGCTTGGCTGAGGATCATCCACAAACAGTCTACTAAGAATTCAATGTCACTCCCAAGTACTTTCAGGTACCGCACGCAGGGTCCTTTCGTATCGTGCCAGTCCAGTGTGTTTACTCTACGTTGGCCCTTGAGGCTCAATTCCGCGCTGCCTACGACCAAAGTCGGATCGGATCTTTGAACTCGCCATAGTGGCAGCTAATTGCACCAGATGCACATCAAAATAATAAATAATGTTGCACACTGTTTTTTCCTTCGGCCTCTTCCCAACGCCCCGAGTTTCCTTGTCCTATTCGGCCGCCCCTTGCACTTTGGCGTTCACAAGCCTCAGAACAGAGGAAGGCACCTCATCCCTGAGGAGAAATGTGTGCACCGTTGGCCAAAGCCACCCCGGATACTCCGTAGAGCATTGGGCAATGAAGATTCGCAATGCTTGCTCAAGAAGGCCGACTTTCTGTATCCCTCAGCTGTTGATGGTGAGGGGGATTCAGGTGCGTTTTATGCTGGTGCAATAGAAGGGATCTAGGGAGTCGTAGAGATTTGCAGATATTTGTAGATCAAACATTGAAAATACGAGGAACCCTAGCTACATGTTTCGAAGTGGCAGGGTCGAAGATATTTATTATTCATTCAACTCCCCAGGCTACAATAATAAGTGGCATCATTGAGGATGACAGCACACCTAACTAAGCTAGGAAGCTGTATTGAACTTCTAGAATACAGGACTGTTTATTTCAGACAACCGAACGTCTTTCAAACATGCTAACAATATAGGTTGATTACTCGCTTCCCTGCCGACATTGGATGATGCCTTTGTCCCTCTCCCTTTAAAAGTCTCAGTCTTGGCTTGTGGTGAACCAGAATGTCTTCCCCACTTGTCATCAGTCTGAAATCACTCCGCAGACCAGTCAAGAGATGGATGAGCCGCCCAGACCAGAAAAGACCCGCTGCTATGAAAAGAGGATCCATGGATTTGAATTGGATGCCTCGTTTCCATTGTCGCGGATTCGTAATGGCATTGGTAGCGCGTAGCTAAGCTACAGGACCTGCGACACAACACGGCACAACACGAGTAGCAAGGCGATGGCTGATGATGAGCACGAGCCTGGGTGGGAGAGACATATCGTAAGAGGGTGAATACAAACAGATGCATGCATGTGCATGTACATGAATATCGCACACGGTATATCCGGTTTCCGTGGACCTCAGGGTTGTCAACTGAATCAGCGGAGTTTTTGATTTTTGGCGGCGGTTCAATGTCTTTGACTGACAGCTCCAGTTCCCGTCTTTTTCACCTCTACCTCCTCTCAGGAGAAGTCAAGCCCTCTAAGCACTCACATCAAAGCAGCCAACGTCATTGCGTATCCACAAAGTCCCGAGCCCCCGAACCCGGACCCGGACCCGTTGATCCAGAGAGAGTGGATACACCCAAAAGTAGCAGCAAAACCACCCAAGTACCAGGTGAGTACCTAAAGTACGTGCTCAAACGACCAGCCAGCGTCAAGCTCTCCCAGGCCTTTTATGGGCCCTGAGATGCTCTGCTCCATCTTTTGGGGGCTTGGGCTTGTCCCCGGCGCAGGGAAGACCCGTCCTAGATCTGACACGCAGCCACAGACTAAAATACTGTGTGCCCTGCGTATTCCCTACCTTAGTTTCCAGTGGAAAAGGGCTTTTGCCTGACATTTTTTTTTTCTTAGTTGACACTTGCTGCCGTCTCTTCCACTTGGTCCCAGTCTCAAGATCTCCGTTGAGCTCTCTTTTCCTTCTTCTCCCTTTCTTTTGTTGCTGGCATTTCCCTGACATAAAGAATTGTCGACCCGCTGGTTCCCTTTTACAGACCTTTGACCGGTTTCTTACTCCTCCAAACCTTGCCTTACCAAGCTTGCATTTACAGCTTAGCTCGCCTTGCTTGCCCTGCCTTGCACTTGCATTGCCTTGCCTTGCCTTGTTCTCTTTCAACTGTCACTCGTTTTGCCACACGTACCTTTTGCTGCCATTCCTAGCATACTCTACCTTATTCCTTTGCTTGCTTTGCTGCATGTAACGCTGGCGTCTGGACGATCCGGTCACCTCTTGCATTCACTTGCAAGGACGAACGAATTGCGTTGCCCATCATGACGTCGAGCAGGTCCTTCCGGGCCTCTATAATGCCCTCTATGCTGCGGTCAAACACAGATCCTGATTCCTCGTCTTCTCCTCGCAAGGTGAAAAAGTCAAACACCGTCGACCTCACTCAGCTAAAAGGTTCAAACATTGGCTCATCAAAGTCAACCACAAACTTGCCTCACATGGGCTCCAGCTCCCAGCAGGACCAAGACGCTGTACAACACAACAACCGCCCACGCTCCGCCGAGCAAAAGACTATTCGTAAACGCAACGACTCAACTGAAAAGGCCTCTCTGCCGAAATCGCAGTCGACGACAAATCTGCCTTTTACCAAGGGTTCACATCGCAAGTCTAGATTTTGGGGAAACCGACTTTCATCCTTTCTACCATCGCTCGTTCTTCCATCGGACTCTACCCCAAATACAACTACGTCAAAGCCTGCACCAACACCTCCTGTACCTGCGGCACCCTCCGCACCCGCTTCCGCTGCCACAGCCGCTGCTTCTCCTGCACCCACCAAATCCTCTTCTCCCACGGACACGTCGACCACCACTAACACGGTTGCAACCCCTCCTACAACCGTTGACGACAGCGCCTCTTCTACTACTCCCAGCCTCGTCGAGCCCACCGTTCGGATGACTAGCGATTACCACGACGCTCTCACACAACAGGCTCATGGCCAACACCAGCCTGGTCATGCTGGTTCCCCGCCTAGCCCAGACTCCATTCCCACCCGCAGTAGCGGTAGTCTCGACGGCCCATTAAGCCCTCACCCCCAGATCATGGCCCCGATTCCTCCATCTCCTGAAGTCCAGCGGGCCATCATGACTCCACAGGAACCTAACATGCCTCCTCCCCCGATCCCTACTTCTCCTTCGGATAATGTTAGCAGCGGAAGCAGAAAGCTGCGAAAGGAGAACCCCGCCGCTCGGTCGCGGAGTGGCTCTCTCCAACACACGCCGGGCGGCTCAAATGGCGACTCGATCCAGGCTCTCAAGACCCGACAGACATCTCCAGTTCCTGACCGTGGACGCCGCTCATCTTCAGTTCAGTCCCCCAACAACCGTAACAGCAACACCAAGAGCCGCATAGTTTCTACACCCCTCGCCATCCGACCAGGCTCATCTAAAGGCGATGCCAGCCAGAGCCCAACGCGGGGTCGTCTTCGAAGAAGTTGGTTGCCTGGCGGAAGATCCCGCTCCAACTCGATTGATGTCTCCAACTCAAACACCTCGACCGCCTGGGTTCTGTCCGACGATACACAAGCTGAGTACAATGCTTCGTTTCTCAAGAACGGAGAAAAGGTAGGTGACGTTGTTTCCCGTTGAACCTTAGTTTCAGAGTTAATCTTTGCGCGCGATTAGGTTCCCGAACTCTGGAACGAGAGTGGAGCTGTGCTTGTCTACCTGCATCCCAAGGGCAGTGGCTTCGGCCCGTCATTCAAGGTTCAAGAATTTACTATCAGCTCATCATGGGTTTTCAACGAACTTATTCAGCGAGAGCGGGATATGCCTCTGGGCAGGGACCGAACCAGGAGTTTCAGTGGCCGCGACAGCCTGACGGCCGAAGATGCGAATCGATTTATCTCCCCACCGAACTCCCCTCCCGCCCCGGATGATAC
>JABCJZ010000027.1:0-16506 GCA_013184445.1 Fusarium sp. NRRL 53497 | reverse complement strand
GGTTATTATAGTTAAATCTTTAATAAATAACTTTTATAAAATCCTTATTATAGTTTCTTATTAAAGTTCTATATTATCTATTTATAATAACGGCTGCAGCAAGTATTAAACAGAAGTAACTTTAATAATATGAAGATCTCTAATTATAAAAACAATAAGGGCTTATATGTATGGAATAAATAGAAGCTGATGTCTGGATTATTAGAGTTTCTAGTGGCTGTCACGACGGAGCGAATGTCGGCACCACTGTTGGATCTGTAAAATTTAACATGTCTTGGCCGTTCGTTATTCCTAGATCTCTTGTGTTATAGTAGTGTGTTAGTACCATTCATATATAATTATCGACCATCTTTAGTGACGCTATGAGTAAACGCCTTCGTATCAGAACTTGTATGAACTTCGAATGGAGTTTGTGAAAGCAAACTCTCCTCACCTGCCCACAGAATATCAACACCATCTACGCATCCTGTTCTTTTCTAACTTGGTGGTGTTGAAGAACAGCAAAATGATTGAGGCAGCCACTTCCGAATCTGCACATACACACGAACACACTCATGGTACTTGTGCTCAGGCTGTCTTGTTGCCGTGCATGCGGATCGCGGGCTGGCAGAATTCCGCATTAGAATCAAGAAAGACGTCAATGCAAAGTGACTGACGAGGCCTGAAAGCATAGGGAGATCCGAAACACAATAATCTCACTTCTGCGGACAACTCGGAACAAATATTGGCAAGCTCCGTGGGGAGTCTCAAAGGGATAGATTCTCCCCATCCTCTGACCTCTCGTCTCTAGGTATCATCGGGATCTTTAAGATCTCTGTAAACAATATCGCAGAACCTTCTATTCAGGCGGCTCAGAACTTCCCCTTGATGTTGAATATTATGTGGTAGGTTCCGGCGTAGTCGAAGATATGTGATTCAGGAAATCAGTCACACTTGTGACGCAAACTTTTTGGGCAGCGTAATATCCATCAGATAACATGGTGATAAGATGCTCTTTGCAGCTCTTCCATTTGACTCTCAGAATCCCACATCTTTATATACGCAAGCTTCTACGCCGCTGCCAAACTGTCAATGTCAAAGTTGGAGTTGTGGGATAGGTCGATAGGGAATGTCGGAATACACACGACGATTTTGTGACCTAATGATCACACTGATAAGCATTCTGACCATGATATTGAAGAATCCAGTGAGGCAGCTCAATTATAACTTGACAGAGATATTCTAATTCTTGATGAGATCTCAGGTGTGCCTTTTCATTACTATTTTTGCACTCACTTCGTGGCCCCAACCTGTCCACGGGGATAATGCGGCTGGTCATGAAGCTGCTCATCTGGCAGATCACTCCACTACACCCGGCGGCCTTTAGCTTACAAGAATGGAAGTACTTTGATTATACGAAGCGTATCAATATTTCCGTCATACGCACGTAAACTTCAATATTTAGACTCATTGTATACCTACATATACATTAATCGATTCCAGTAAAGTCCGCATAGGTTAAGCTATCCCAGTACCCGAAATCCCTAACCGTTGTTCCCTACTAAAGCACCAGCCTTACCGACTGAGTCCCTGACATAGGTACCTACCTACCTAGTACTTACTAGGGATGATATTCATAAAGCTCGCATTGTAGGACGTCTCATAGCGTATGAATGGGCCCTTCCGATATGAAATGTGATTCTCAGTTTTTGGAAGCTCAGGTAGGTTGACAGGTACCTACCTAGTAAATAGGGGGCTCTCAGCCGTCATCATCAATGCGGTTGGAATCAACCCTCGCGCGCCAACATCCCTGAGTCCTAACATGGGTACCTAGGTAAAGTTGGTAGGTTCTATTCTGTTTGCTTCACACCTTCGCAGCTCACAATGAATGAGACACTGGAAGGAGTGTCTGGTCTCCTTCCTGATAGACACCCAAAGTTCCTCCTCCTCGATACCTGGAGCGAGAAAGATATGCCTGGGTCTTTCCCAAATAGACACTCGTAGCTTCCCTTATTTCTGGTACTCGAGCCAAGGCCTACTTCTCCTCCCATGGAACCCAAAATCTCCTCTTCTTTCATTCTTCATCAAAGCTGTCTTTGCATTCCAACGCTCGGAAACTACTACTTGTCGTCTTTTCTGACGTATTTCAATCTTTCCAAGTCGAAACAATGGACCGCTGGCTAATCCGCAAGCGAAACGCAGACAACCAAGGCGAGCCATCCCAGGCAAAGAAAACCAAGACCGAACAACAGGATTCGGCACCTAGCTCCAGTTCCCATGGAGCAGCTTCATCATTGGACCAGCCGTCAGGGTCTACCATTACTGACCTGGAATTCGGCGACGCAGCCCAGCAAATTGAGGAAGTCCTGCTGGAGAATGGCGTTGCTGATGGGATGAAAGATGATGAAGACGACGAGCAGGCCTTTTAGGAGATCGAGCCTGTACAGTCATCCTTTGAACAAGACTCCCATGAGGTCGCCGCATACCTCTCATTCTCACGAGGCCAATTGATGAATTGGTCTGAACTTCTTCTGAGTCTCTGCATCGGACTCCCTACCTGGGATTACCTTGAATCCCTTCGAGACTTCCTTAACCAATGCCGCTGGAATAAACTCTGGCGGCCAGCGTCTCTGAGTCCTACCGGAGACTTTCTACATGTTCACGGTGACTGGGCAAGTCACGACCACGATATTGACAGCAAATGGACACAATTCTGCAATCGAATTGACGAACTATCTGATGGCAAGATCGATATCCGGACTCTTATGAAACCATCTGGGCCCTTGAACGCCGTTCTTATGACGCGGTGGCACTTCCCAACGTGGGTCACCCAGCACCCATTGCACGGTATGACGATGGACAACACCAATCCATCCTTGCGTGCTCAGCATGCTAAGTTTGAGTACAATGACTGTGTCAAGTCTCAAGACACATACCCAATCAGAGAGACCTTTGTGCGTGGCGGTATCAAATGGGAAACTCTCTACGACAACTGGTCTCAAATTCATCAAGAGTGCCTCAACTTCACTCGCTGGCTTAATCAAAACTCCAAGATCATCCTTCTCGTTGACGAAGAGAATGTATGAAACTGGAGAGAGCTTATTAAACTTGATGACACTGTCGAGGCTGTCAAGGTTGAACTTGGCATCGATGATTTGAAGGTCTTTGGAGAGAAGCCATTCTTTCACATCATCCGGTCCAAATCCACGTGTGAGATACGACAACTGGTGCTTTTTTCGTACCACTCACAGTATTTCCACTATCGTGATATATCAATGCGCATCCGCACCTATCACGATCTTCTCTGGAATGGAGTAGCCGAATGGGCTGGCATTCAGCCAGCAAAACCAAGCTTCTTCCTTCGACAGAGTGATGCGAAACAGAGTGCCGCCAACAACCCCAAGAAAGCTGGCGACAAATATGGATTCACTCAGTTGAATCTGTCCAGAGTCCTTCGTGCACAAGAGAAAAGGACTGAAAGCTTGCTTCCCGAGTTTGTGGTGCAAAGAGCATTCCGCAAAACGATTAACAAGAATCCAACATGGACATTGTCAGCCGACCCGAAGACTGGCAGCTACGTCTCTGCTATATTAAACCTGTGGCAGCAGAAGGTCAACGCCACTCTCGAGACTCGAGAGTACAGGATGTCCGAAGGAGGAAAACGTCAATACGATGTTGCCATCACGACATTGGACAAGAACAGGGCCGAAAACGTAGCCAAATCTGTTGCGAAAAGGGCAACGGACGAATGGAAGAAGTCTGCTGCCGGTAAGAAGGAGGCGAGAAAGTTGAAGATGATGAAAGATCTTCCCAGGAACAAGAGCAGCGAAAAAAAGGCTGCTCTTCTTAGAGTCAAGCAGGTGGTCGAGCTTCTTGCTGCAGAGCCTGATACATTGACGCCACCACAGAAGCTTATACAGACAAAGCTTCAAACATTCGACCAGATGCCAAAGAATAAGAAGAGCATCTTCCTCAATCAACATGTCGTCTGGTGGAGGCCGTGCTGTCCCCAAGGCCTTCGATATGAGGGTGACACATGCACTGAATCAGATAACTTTGATTATGCTGGAACCTACCACCCATGCGTCCGCATGGATAGAAATTTTCGGATAGGGGAAAAGGACACTTTCTACGTATTCGATGACGAAGAAGCAGGCGAAGCCCCCGAGCACACACAAGACGAGTAATGGTTGTCCCCATACCATTCCCAGAAGGCTGTCTTGCTCTTATGAGCCGTGGCTATCTCCACGTGCGATCTAATGCCAGTATCACAATGAGGTACTGCATTACTGATTATTCTAGTTTGGTTATCCAGACGCTTAACATCACATCAGACGTGTACCATTGGCCTCGATTTCTCGTGTGCGTTAATGAGCCGTGGCCATCTCCACGTGCGATAGGGTACCAGAGCCTCGAACATCGTGTTGCGAAAAACTGCAGGAGAAATACCTAGCGATATGGCCTCGATGTGTCGTGTGTAGTTCAAACGCCTTGGCTATTGCCATGTTGCGATATGGCCTCGACTGTTATGCAGCTCGTGTGCGGGTGGGGGAGAGGTTGCTGTCATAGGCTCCGATTCAGGAGTCACGTTGGGGGTTGTTGTGCCAGCTGAACTTCGTCTCAGGCAATGATTTATCTCACGTCCACGAAGGAATGGCCGTATTCCGACATGCCAACAGCCCTTCTCACCAAATGAAGACCACACCAACAAGATCGACATGCAACAATACAGCTACGAAGTCATGAAATGTTCACAATGCTGGCCATAAAAGGTCAGGTAGCAAATACGGGCGCACACAAAAAAGCTGCGCAATGTCAACAATCCTTACGATTCCCATTTCCACAGGTTCAAAGGTTATCCAAGACTGTCTGCCATTGAATTGGCTGCCTCAATATCGCCATTCTCAAATCCACAAAAAGTCACCCGTATCGACAAAACCGCTTCAGCCTTGACCAACCACGCCAGATTCGACGATATCACGTCGTATGCTGTTCAGTCCTCACAGATTTCCACACTCAAGCAGCAGTAAATGGGATGATATCGTCCATGCCACCTTGAACGACCAGTGGTCGCCGCTTGGATTCCCATCAAGCTACCGCTATGGAGAGTACAATCTGGCAATAGCGAGGTTTGTGAGAACTATTGATGTTCTAGGCTCTTACTGACAGTGCCTCGTTTAGACAGATTCAACTCTTACATCATGAAAAGCTATGCTCCTGGCATCATAATACGCCATTACAATCTTACTACATTGTCTGGCACGATGGTGGAGTTTTCTTCCTCACTCTCCCAAGAAGAAAAGATCACAGCTTTCGAACAGGACAAAGTGGATATTATTTGTCCTATTCCCCAACAGCAGGCCTCAACTCACTGTGCCATCGGAAATTCAGCGGCCGTAGCCCTACACCAACAAAAGCTAACTGGTCAACATTCTCTTGAGGACCCCGACAATCAACGATACGATGGTCTGATCTACTGGGCACGGGTGTCGGAACGGACGACCAAACGATAAAATGACAGTACGACATTCAAGGCTCTTGGGTGGCTCATGAGACTGGATACTATTCCCTTTTACAACTCTCGAATAAAAAGTCTTCTCGTGGCTATTCTCGCGGTAACTTAGTTGTTCCAGCCAACATCAAGGCGACGACTTCAACCACGACTAAACGCAAAAGACGGAGTGTACAGGCAGATATCGGATCGGAGGCACGTAACCTTGGAACGATATCGAAAATTCCCAATTCGCAACAACCCAGAAGTCCGACAATGGCGAGGAAAACTCTCACGAGCTTTCCCAAACACCAGATGCTAAGGATACCTCAAAGGTTGATACGACAGTCGAAACTACTGGGTATACCAGTATATCGCCATCTTCAGTGACCGAAACTACGGTTTACGTATAAACGAATGTATACATTCACACCAGGTGATTTACTATCAATCAAGGGCTACGATTGGTACTGACACTGTTATATCACAGACATCTCACGTTTTCTAACCAGCAAATACTGGAGCTTGCCACGACGTTCATACCAAGGGTTACAATAAAACTGTACAGCCGTGACCGTACACCATTTACGCTACTACTGGATTACTTTCTCAAACACGGATCTCTCGATTGCCGCTGGCCAAGCAGCTTGAATATTTTATTTAACGCCAGCCAAAATCTTGTGGAACCGAGCTCGAATCTCAAAACTCTCACCCTTCTGGTATATGAGGAACAAACACAAAATTCCAATGCTTCTATGCAGCCTCTGGGCTTGCGAGAGAAATCCCTCAAGGGGCCCGAAGCGACAAGAGACTTCGGGTCCAAATGCGAAGGCAAAGCCATCCTGCGACCACCAATCTATTCCACCTAAGGTATCCGCCATTTCCCTGTCTTCAGAAAATAGCAATCGTTCAAATGACGGTTCGTCACTAGGACAATGAATCTAGAGTCCACCTTGACTGGACTTATCTTCAAAGCAACAGGTTGGTAAAGTTTCTCTGGTATGATGTCACTCCAGCTAACATGAGCCTGTCCAGTAATATAGACTGTTGCGATCCATGAGAAATATCCGAAGACCGAGCACAATATATCTCACTGGCCATTTGCCTTGCCGCTTTGGAGCACGCGCGACTTGCCTTGTCAATCCATTCACGCTACAAAGCTTCTGTATCTCATGGTTTCTTGGAGTTGGTCTGGTCTACTAGCCGTGAGGCTATGATGAGCACCGCACTTCTCTACCTATTGAACGGATCATGGCATGATCCTACCTTTGAATTCCTCTGAAGATCAATTTGAATCTTGAAGCATTGAAGATCCCATGGAAAACGACCCTGGGCAACCCCAAGCTCAAATACCAGCGAAACGAAGTTAATGTCAGGGGTGCTGCTGGTGAGGCCATCAATGAGAAAAGGCCTCTTACAACGATCTCCTTTCCCATCAAGTGTGGAAGAGGACCGCCTCAGATCCGTATACTTTCCGTCGACACAGTTGCGTTATGTGCCGCATTGACTTATCGTATCCATGCTATAAGGAATCGGAAGATGTTCAACAGAATCTCACTATACTCGCTGGTTCATATTGGCCACCTCAAACTCAAACACTACAGCCGCCGCTTACATTCGGTTTTTGGTATCTGCATGGGGCAGTCTTCATCTCCCAGTACTATCACAGTCGCTGTCAACATTCATTCGTCTTTTCAGCCATTGGTCTCTCAGAATTCCAGATCATATACCGTCGTTGGCCATATCTACCCAACCACATCGTCGCTCAGCTGACTCGTCGCCTCTGACACCTTCGCACTCACAGCTGAGAGCAATTGTTCTGCCAGATCCGATACCCTGTTAGAGGAGATGGTTATACGCCGCCTAACCTGGCCAACCTCATCCTAGCACGCCACTCCAAACACCGTGGTTCATTTTCCAATTCAATCACACGTCCCCGCACTGAGGAGCATATTTGCTCTCTACTCTTTCCAGAACTCAGCAGCCAAAGTCTTAGCAGAGATCGCCGTCAAATCCATAGCACCCTGAGGATTTCACAATACCGAGAATCCCAGGTTCGACAACATGCTGTCTCGAACATTCAGCAGCGAAATTGTGCACCATACTACCAAGCTCTGTCTGCCCCGGGCGTGATTACTTTCTTGAATTCGAATCCTCTTCTTTGTGTTATTGTTGTCCCCCACATACGTGGTTCAGGCACATCACTCATAAGAAATCACGATTGTCCTGATCATATTTATTTGCCATGAATGTGGTATCGCGGCGAAGTTTTCGCATTGTCTATACTCAGGTGAGCATAATTTCACTTGTTGAAGCGCTTGAACAAGTCATCGTTCTCTTTTTTTTTCGACATCTACTGGCAGATTTCTCAGAGCAAGTCTGGTTATTGGCCCGGCACTGTTGCTCTACATGTGTCCGTCCATATCATTTATGCGGCCCAGTTTAACCGTTTGTCACTGACAAAAGCGAACAGATTATGTTACGACGAAGACGCTTCCCAGAGATTTAACAATAGTTCCGCCGCTACCAGATATACGTCGCCTCATCCTCGAGCTTAACACGAGAGCCAGACGACGATAGCAAATTCTACAACATCAGTAACTTCCTTTCCAAGCAGGGCCATATTATGGCTACAAATAGGATATCTGCTTTTGTGAATGAACAACGCGTTCAACTGCACGCATTTTACCTTGAAGGGGGCAGTAAGTAAACCTCAGTCTACAATCCGTACGAAAGACTGACAAGGGGAAGGGACAAACTACTATCCGGAACTACCAAGGTCCTCTTCTCAAGAAGCCCGGCGTCAGGACATCCTGAGCCCAAATTCTCAAAGCGTGGGCCTATTTCTGTACCTAGAAGGTAGTAACGCAGCCTGTCCATGTTCTCAAGCAACTGACCTGAAAGCTTATTACCAGGGTTCCAGCGATTTTGCGAGATGATAATGAGTGTTGATATGATGAGTATATACCTTCTGATAAAAGAAACAGTTGTGTTATTTTACTTACCGAAAGGGGTATGGGAGAGTCGGTTGCCAGTTGTGGAGGAAGGAGTAGTGGTTTTACGGTGTATCACGATCAACGAGAGACAGCGCAGGGAGACTGGAGACTTTTCTTGTGATGGGTGGGTTCGGAAATTGGAAGGCTGGGCGTATAAGGGCGCAGAAAGAGGTTTGTTTCGCATGAAAGGGGTTACTGTTTGAGTCAAGAGAAGAGGGGTTTCTCTCCGGGTCGAGGAAGAAGGTCATGACCAATTTGACTAACACAACAGGCGTATGTGACGACGTTATTGAGAGCGAGAAGCAATTGGGTGCTCCCACTATGGACGATCATGCTCTGGTTGCTTTCCGGCACGCCAAGCACTGATCTTCACAGGTACGAGAAGCTCCTGAGGGCCGTGATATTTACTAACCACTACATTGCAAGGAGATCTTGTCGATGAGAAGACCGCTCTCGAGTCTGATGGAAACAATTCAACTCTACTTTTCGATACCTCAGCGACGCGAAGTCAATCAGTCTTCCAAGTATTGTCTGGTACACGTTTGTTGATCGAACTCGAAAAGCCAAGGAAGCATATCATTTTCTGCCAGAATCAGGTCCCACACGTCTCTCTACTTTCCGCTGCACGGGTCTCAACGTTATCAGAGTGTTCCATCACCAAGTGAGTGGCGATACTGCGGCTTTTACCATGTCTCACTACATACAATCGAGGCTATCCCTTCTGCAGCCAGTCTGAGAAAGGACCACAGTCTCACCACAGCATACGCACGTTCCAATGCAATTCAGCCCGGGCTCCCAGGCGATCGCTTCCCAGCATGCTTTGGAAACAGACTTCGCATGCCGTTCGGATGGCAATCCCACTTCTGCTATAACACACTTTCACAGCCGCACACCTCGCTCTCACTCTTTTGCACTGCATACTGCATTCGAGTCACGGTATGACCAAGCCAAAGTGCAAGCAGCTCACAGAAGAACAATACTTGGCAAATTCACGGCATAGTAGATTACAGTAACGTCAAATACGCCAAAGTCTTTCAGTCTAGATTCGCACCGCACTACAGTGGCTTCAACCTTTTCTAAGTGGGATACCAGCATTCAGACGCCAGTCACATGTGACTGCGATGCCATTCAGCCATCGTTTCAGTCTCTTTTCGACGCTTTCAGTTATCTTCTTTTGGTTAGCCAACCACCTACAAACTCGTTCTCCACGATAGAGTCCTCTGAACACACATGTGAGTCTTCTATATCAGTGCATCAAGATTTCGTTCTGACCTTGTCCCACGGTCGTCTAGGAATGGAATAAGACTTCAAGACAAATGGAATTTCAACTAGAAAAGTCCAACCCTTTACCAATACGAACATTAGGTGGAAGACTAGTTTTATCGGAATGGCTCCATCTATGAGTGCGTTTTATATGAGTTCAAGAACAAGAGATTGGGGTTTCGACATGACAGAATGCAGGGAAGGTGTAGCAACACTATCTCACTTTTCTTACGATGCGGTCACAAGGATTATCGAGAACTATGAGATGGAGAACCACAGGGAGGTGATCAACAAAATGGTCCAGACCAGGGACTTGTTCAAGGAGAGGGACCCGTACGCGTTCTGCGAGAAGATGATGCAGTTGCCGGAGGAAACATGTAGATGAGCGCGACCTCGACGGGATGAGGATAATAGACAAATAGAAGTCACGAATAATTACTAGAGGATATTGTGCTACTGTAACACGCAGTCGGATACCGCGGGCATCACCACCGTCATGGACTTGAACGTCAAGGCGTTGTTGATCATCAACCTCAGGGTCTGTGTGATGGCGAACCTGTTCAGCCCCTTCGACTCAATGAGAGACGAGCTGTTGACGAGGAAGAGGGATAAGTCTTCATATACGTGCTTCGTCGCTTTAATAAAGGCTTTAGCGTCTCTATATGTGTTGTATTGCGTGTGGTAGGCCCAGGCCATGTACTTGGTTGATCGATTAGGAGGACCCCTGTTGCAAACCATGAGTCACATAATGAATGCCGAGCGCTGCAGGTGAGGGTTGAGTAGCATAAGTCGCGAGGGAAGATCGATAGTTCAAACTTATCATTGAGCTCAAAAGGGATTAGGCAGTGAATAGGAATTTATGAGTTGGGGTATCGGGAACCCAGATTTCTGCGCTACCCCTGCTACAGGGCAAGATACTGTTGGACTGGCGGATGCGGACTCAAAAGCAATGAATGCTTAGAAGGTTTTCTAAATCTTTATCAAACGCCACGAAGAAGGGTGTGAAAAGACTGGGTATTTATTTCAAGTTTGGTGTTCCGTTGTATCTGGCAATTGGACAATCGAATGGTAACTGGTTTGCAGTAGGATATTATAGCGAGGGCTTTGATATATGCAGTGACACTTCGTACGGATCTGCGAGACTTGACTGGCAAGTTCTCTAGTCGTTTTCATTTGACAAACTGCAAGCTTTTTGGACAAGTAGTTGCGCGTTCACTGCTGCTGAAGACCTTGGATGACATGACTTCGCGTTATAGGACTGACAAACTCTCCTCAGCCGCCTATGACAGCAACCTCTCCGCATGCGGCGAATATTTTGTTAAAGTCATCTCAAATGATTATGGGGGGAAACCAGGCGTTCGATGGCGCGGGACGTGTGTTGGTGTGTGATAAGATAACATGTCGGTATAGGATATGATCTCTAGTATGTAATGGACCAAACGGACGTTTCGAGTGGATGCAGAACCTGCTTCTCAATGGCACCGGAGTCAACTGATTGCGCAGAGAAGGACGAAGATTGGGCGGAAATGTAGGCCGAATTATGCATTGCGAACTGCAGGTCGATCTCGATGTTGCTTTTGCATTAATATGGAGTGCGAATCTGGTTCACCACTCATAGGCTTCAGATTTTGAGGCCATCATTGGGGGATCTTGATAACGGTTGTATGAGAGATCCTTTTCCCAACTCGAAAATACTGTTGATGCATGGGTTCGTCATAGGTATTGGGACAGAGGGTCTGTGAGAAAGCGCGATTCTTATGGCGGTGCTTCTGACGGTCGAATGCGAACTGTTTAGAGAATGATTGACGCAAAAAGTGTCACAAGGAAGCTGGCTGGCAGAGGAAGATTGCTGGGATCCTGAGTCCGAAAAATAGCACTTGAGGAGGAGTGATCATATGCAAGATTACAGATGGTCAATAAGAATGATCCTTGTTGGTCGAAGAGATGATGACCCTCATCGAAGTTTGGAAGGCCACGGGCCCAAAAGGAAGGCCCTTTCTGCAAGGGCTCGGGCTAGCACGCCTTGTCACACTATGTCTGCACTCAAAGCTTCGGATTTGTTCCGGATTCTTGCACCACCTCCTTTGAGTTGGTATAAATGCGCCGCTTGGGGTTCTTGACTAAAGTCTGGAGTTTCTGAGCATCGACAATTAAGTTAAAGATCGCTCATCTGGACAAGTTAAATTACATTTCCTCTTTACAAGTCTCCTCTGCCTACTTCTAGACTTTGATGCTGTTGACATTGCACGCACATGGAACAGCAGCTCGGTAGCCAATGAGCTGGGCAAGAGCGGTTGCCAGTTTATCCCAATCGAATATACTGATATAAAGCTTGACTGCATTGCAGAAGCTTTTATGTTAAGCCTTGTCAGTGGCCTCTCTAAGGTTGGCAACGTTGGTGACTTTTTATGCCTCATATCCAACTAGGTCTCAAGACTTTTGAAGTTCAGTGTGATCATCGAAGAATCATGCCTGTATATCAAGTCAGAATCGAGTGGCTAAGAGCGCACAGGTCAGGTTGAACTTGCGTGTGTCGATGTGGCAATCTAGTCACGCATTGCCTTGACGTGCATCACTATCCATCCAGGGCCGCGGGTGGAGCGCTATACTAAGGAACGAAATAGTGAAATTCATATTGCGTATGATAGCTCGGGGGTCCTTGGCAAGTAGTTTCTGGCGGTCGATTATTTGGTATCAAGAACACTTTGAAGTAAACACTTCTGCTGGCTCATGATGCCGTATTCAACTTCAAGAGGGTATCAGGAGGCAATAGAACAACTGCCAGCCACAACTTTCCCGCAATTCGTCATTCATAAATTGTGTTCTCTGCTCCATACTCCTAAGCTACGCATTACCACCTTGGAGCTGAATTGCTTGTTGTGGATTCATTATTCTATTGCCCTCTCACTTCGGTACTCACTTAGGTCTGTCTGTCTTTTGCCTAACCAAAAGTGGTTATAACACAAATTTCGGGTTGTATTTTTAGCTAACTCGATGTCTAGCGTAGAGTCTTCAAAAGAGCCCACATGGTGGAGGTTAGGTGGCTCACCTATCTAATTTGATTGGGACAGTCAGAGTGATGATCGTCAACAGGGCTTAGATCCCCGAAGCGCACTAACAAGGGTCTAAGATTGCCGCGCATTAGGCGCGCAAACGCTAACTAACTTCATCTCTATGCCAGCCTGACAAGAGTATTGCTTAAGTACTTACTGCTTTATACAAATGACTCTTACTTAATATGCAGGGTTCTAAGAGAACTATTATAAGAGAAATCCAGGAAATATACATATCAGAAAGATTGAAGTCTTAATTAAAGCCTTGCTCAAGTGAAAACACAGTGACGGACTGTCCCTAATGTGAGGGAAAGGGGAAATCTGTCAAATTGTGAGGAAAACTAAAAATAAAAAATAAAAAGAATGGCGGTGCTCAGGATTAAACCGAGGACCTTTTCCAAGGAGGCTTGGGGGCCTTGTTGCTATCATCGCCACCGTTCTCGAGGACCCGAATCACATTTACACAAGACTGCCGTCGCAGAGGAAACGCTCTACCACTGAGCCACACCACCTGATTGTTGAAATCATAACATTTTGAATTGATAGATAAGGCTACGGAGCTAGCGCAACTGCACGAGAATATAACCAGAGTCACAAATTAGCTCTTCAAGCGAATCAACAATGCACGTTGGGCTTTAGACAACAGCTAACCATATAATACAATCAGATACAAATGTAAAAGTCCTATGTTGACTGGATCTTCTATCATTCTAATTTAATGAGCTTCGATTCAGTTGATTGTAGGCTTGGTCTCTGCTTGCACCTTATTGAATAGTTCAGTCCCCTTGGCAGCGGAGGCTGCTGTGCAATCAGCAAAGTGACAGCAACAAAATTGTCATGCAAGATTTATTTTACACTGGTCCCATGGATGTTAGCGAGCATTGGTATCTAGTTATTTGATTGTCGAGAACTTCTAGAACTGTAATAAAATAACCTGCCATCATGAGAAATTTTGATGGGTTGTGAAAAATAGAAAACAACGTCAAAATGCTGGTTTCCAGCAGCCTGACGAAATGTCGAACAAGTATTTACCCTCGGTCAGGACTTTCGTGACGAATTATATATCGAATAGTATTTTATGGTGGACAGGAAGCTCGTGTCCGTGTTCATCGCCACTAGTGGTACACGATGTGGCAGAACCAGACGTGATTCAGACGATGCTAAGGTATGTAAAGAAGGTCCCCAAGTGTGCGAGCCACCTGGTCTCGCAGTTATTGCCCTACATCGTCTTCCCTGTCACAAGGTTGAAGGGGTCGTGACTGGTTTTCGCGATCATCACTAAGGTCGCGATCAACTCCTCGCTGAACTGGTGGATGAGGTAGGCGATGCTGATTAAGATCGCCGGCCAGATCAAGTTCGTGATGGTGAGGGGCTCCAGGAACTCCGGAGGTACTAACGTGGCCGGGTGCTTCCTCTGAGATCGTGAAGCTTACAATAAGCATTTAGCAGTTTATTACCAGAGGAGTGTTGAGACCATTATGCGTTTCCCCTTTTGAAAAGGCTTAGGTAGCCTTGACCATCGACGCATGCAAACTCGCAACTCCTCAAACCTGGCAACCGTCAATGGTTCATATTCACCAGCTCAGAGACTCTCATCTATCTCAAATGCATTACAACTCATGTTCGCGTTGCAATAGTCGGTGATCTTGCATGGAAGTCATGTTATTTAAGTGCACCAACCACCAACCCTGGTCGGCTACAAAGTCAATACTCGTTACTCAGGGGCTCCAGAAATATATATATATATATATGTGTGTGTGTGTGTGTGTGTGTGTACGTATTATACTACATCACGCTTCTTGTGGCCGTTCGAGCTTTTTCTCTCCAATGCCTACGTCGTTCCATGCCATGCACAATCTCGTCACGTAAGAACACTTCTCCTTCTTTCTTTAGAGTGAGCCAGTAGAGACTCCAATATCCGTCGAATTCCATACCCCGCATCTGTCAGTATTCTTTGCCTTATCGCCAAACTCCCGTCTTGCATTTTTCACAAAACCAGACTTTTCGGCACGGACAAATAGTACTCATACATTGATAACTAACGACTAGATTTCTGAGCCCGTGGCGCAATCAACTAGGTAGCTGTAGCCAGTTTCGCGTGTTTCAAGTGCTGAGATAGAGGGCTAGCAGGCATCTCCTGAGCATCCATGAAGATGGCACTAGAATCAACCAAATTCTTGTCACATAGGAACTTCCCAATACTTAGCATTAATCGTTCTATTTTATTAATTATGTATTGTCTGCAACCTTGTAATTCGAGATGCAAACAAGTACATATGCATATAGTCACAGCAAGGAACTCAGGAATTTGGCAGGATGCACATATACCTATATATGCTGTGTTTAAAATGACTTCTTTCTTTCTATTTCTCTTTCTCTTTTGCTTCTTCTTTTCTTTTGGTTTCTTATTACCTGGAAATTTCTATCTGATGTATTTTATTTATTCTCGCTTTGCAAGGATATGCCAAACCTGACATCTCACGCAAGAGTGTAAAGAGAACTACTATACACATACCTTAAAGACCTCGTACTCATGGACAGAGGGAGATAGCTTTTATACATAATTTAAATGCATACTCAGCTTTATTATCAACCTAGCTAACTAGTCAATCTATTTAACTCATTTAGTAGCCTGAAAGAATGCCTACACTGGCAGCCTGAGGGCCTGAGACTGGCCGCCATTTGGGAAGGCACCCATTTATGAATGAATCGAATTACCTATCCGGGCAAGCAAATTGAATATGCAGTAACTGGATATAGGCATCTAGGTAAGTACTTCTATCTCCTGCTTCCCTTCTCCTCTTTTCATCTCCTCAACAACCATCTGCAAACTGTAAGTTCACCCCTTTCTTTTACTCCTTCACGTCCAGCGATCTCCGACTTATCATTTCTTGCCTTTTTCGCATTCTCTGCAGTTTTTTTATTGCTTTCATACCGTTCTTTTCTCACCCTTTTGCCCATGTTCATGGCCCTTGTGTGTGAAACTTGAGAGTGTTGGCAACCACTCTCGTATGGGCACATTTGCATCCGGAGCTTTTTATCAAGCATACTCGCAATACCACCCTTCTATCATATCTATCTCTTTTTTACGCTTCATATTCGTGTTTCTTCTACCTGTATCGCAGTTTTGTCGAGTCTATTAGAAGAGTAGCTGCTGTTTGGCGAGAACTTCTACCTTATCCATCCCTTCCCCTTTCCACCTTTCCACCTTTCCTCAGGGTGGTTTTTTTTTTTTTTTTTTTTTTTTTGACCGTGATTCACTGACGCTAATTTTAGAAGAAGATGTCTACTTTTAATATTCCCAACGCGACCGTCAACAACTACGGTAACCTGGGGGGGGAGTTCGGGCGGTGGCCGGTGGGCGCGGTGGTCGTAGTGGTGGCCGTGGCGGCAAGGACGGGATGGTAAGTCATTGTTCTGTCTGTATTACTATATTATTCGTTGCTAATTTTCACAAAGTCCAACCGTGAGAAGAAGCGCCTTTTACGAAAGGCAGCCCACCTTCAGCGTTGGCGAGACGCTGAAGGTGGGAGCACTCAGGCCCCCGAGAACGGCGGCGATGATAGCACCAAGGACACCGATATGGGGGGTACCCCAAAGGAGGGGGCCCCCGAGTCCTCCTAAACTCTTTCGTCAACAGTATGTTTCATCTAGTTTGCTTTGCGAAAATCCTCTGACGTTTGACTTAGACATCTTCGAGCACGTTGCTTCTGAGGCTTCCAAG
>JABCJZ010000026.1:0-149197 GCA_013184445.1 Fusarium sp. NRRL 53497 | reverse complement strand
TCAATAATTGACATCCTCAGCGCTTATCTCAAATAAGTGATATAAGCAACCTAAAAATTGCTATTAGTTAGAGAGAGATACCGACCATATTTCTCTATAAATGATAAATTGTAGAAGATAATCGTGACGTATCAAATATTAAATAAAAGGGGAAAGCTACGCAGTAGATGCCATCATCACTTCTTTCGAGGAATTTTGAACTCTCACTCGATTTAGTCTAGGGTATTCTCTTCATTATCCCTATTTGAAAGCGTGATACGTTTCTATTCTTTTTTTTTTTTTTGTTGGCTTTTTGCTGTTTTGGTGTTTTCTGTTGTGTTTGCCGTGTACCTGGGCTTGTTCGCTTTTGACTTGGCAGGGGAATAAGGTCGTAAGCAACGATCAGATATGTCAGATATGTTCTTTCAAGGTTCAAAAACTATTTTGCCAGCCAAAGTCAGAATAACCAGCTAGTTGTCCTCTAGGAATAAGTAAATTGATTACCTTGATCTATCTCGCCGAGATATCACATAAGGTCATTTTATTTGATGAGTCCCCCACGCAAATGACATGACGCTGAGAAGCCAGGAATAGGAAGGTAAGGTTGTTGAAATACCGAACTACGTCATATCAACATTCGCTAACAAGCTGCTCTGCCGTCTTGACTCCACTTCGCGATCTCGATAGTAGCAGCTCCAATCACGACTACACAAACTGCATCAACACAACACAAGCAACCAATGAAATTTTCGAATAACACCACGATGTCGATTACACCAACACCAAGATGAAAACCTCCGAACATCCACGTGGATTGCTACCACCGTTAGCATTCGATGCTTACAATCCTTATCTCTGCTACTGGTCGCTCACTGCGTCACATCGCTTCCGCTTTGGTGACCGTTGCACTGGGACCCAGTTACACAAAGCCAGCGAACACTGGCGGGTGATGCAGTACACGGAATAAAAGAACGTGGACTGGTCTGAGGAGTTTGTTGGCTGTTGATATCACTGCGGAAACATGGACGCGGGGGTGACGGTTGGAAGCTTAAAACCAAGACAAGCACGCAAAAGTTAAGTTCGTTTTGTCTTTATCAACGGCTTTCTTTTATCAAAACTCAACATGAAGTCTGCTGCGCTTCTCTATGCGTGTGGTCTTCTGGCTACAGCTGTAACGGCTGAGTTCGACGGAAACTTGAACTACGCCAGTCCATCTCGTCGTCATGCTCGTCTTGGAATAGATGTCCCGCTTGTCAAGCGCCGATCCACAAAGCGTGGTAACACACCATACGACGCTTCTCAGCTCAACTTTACCCATGGTGTAGCTTCTGGAGATCCTTGGCCTGAGAGTGTTATCCTCTGGACCCGTGTTGCTCCCTCGGCTCAGTCTGATAAGAGCGAGAAGGTCGTGAACGGGACTGCGGGGTTGTATAGTCATGAGACGGACAAGTATATCAAGGCTGATGCTCATCCTATTTGCGTGGAGTGGAAGGTTTATGAGGCCAAGTCTACTTATGGAAATGGGAAGAGTGTTGCGAGTGGACGGGCTTATACTACATCTGATATTGACTTTACCGTCAAGGTGAGATCATACTTTGTTTGCAGAACATCATAGCTAATTACTTCTTAGATCGAAGCTGATGGCTTGAAGCCTCTCACCACTTACAACTACCAGTTCCAAGTTTGTGGCTCTGATACCAAGAGTCCCGTTGGTCGTACCAAGACTGCTCCTACTGCCAACGATGATGTGTCTGATCTGAGCTTTGCTGTCTTCTCTTGCAGCAACTACCGTGAGAATCACTGCTATCCTTTTGATATTCTAGGCTGGAAAGACTGACCATTTCAGCTAACGGCTACTTCAATGCATACGGTAACGCTGCTAGAAAGGATGAGCACGATTATGTCATCCACCTGGGAGATTACATCTATGAGTATGGCGCGGATGGTGAGAGGGCTAGTACGCCTTCCAAGGAGATCTTTACTCTACATGATTACCGCACTCGCCATGGACAGGTATGACTCCCATCCCGCTTAATATCACGAAGAATCACTCATGTCTTGCTTAGTACCGTACCGACCCTGATCTCCAGCTTCTGTCTCAGAACTTTGCTTGGATTCCTACTTGGGATGACCACGGTAAGTTACAAGATGAGTTTGAAGTGCCTGTCTAACAAGGAGTAGAGTTCGCCAACAATGGCTACAGAGATGGATTCTCCGGTCTTAACAACACTGAAGAATCTTTCCTCAAGGAGGGACGTAAGGTCACCGTTGATACTCGCAAAGTCAACGCCGTGCGATCCTACTTTGAGTGGATGCCTATCCGGTAACAACTGAACCTACCTACCAAATATCAAACCATCTAACATTCCACTCAGCCAAACCGACCTCGATGACGGCCTTCGAGTCTGGAGATCCTTCCAGATGGGCAAGCTTCTCGATCTCATTGTCCTCGACACTCGAAACTACGACCGCAGTATCACCAGCCTTGACTGGAACGACAACTACATCGACATGATCCGCGATGATCCCAGCCGCACTCTCATGGGAGGTCGTCAGGAGAACTGGTTCTACCGGTCTCTTAGTAAGTCTAAGGACCGAGGTGCTGCCTGGCGAATCATTGGCAACCAGATCATCTTCTCGCGTATTACTGAAGATTGGGGTAATGGCGAGATCTTGCCTGGTGACAACTGGAGTGTAAGTTGAAATTAGAAGTCGGAGGTTGTTGAAATTGCTGACTTTTGAAGGGTTATGTTGCAAACCGAAACCGAACTCTCGAGCACCTTTATGCTAATGATATTGGAAACAACATCTTCCTCGCTGGAGACAGCCACCAGAACTGGGTACGCTGTATATCAAATTTTATTGAAACTTAACTGATCATGTCAGGTCTCGGATCTTGTCTGGCTTGGAAACAAGGCATACGACAACAAGACTGGAGCAGGAAGCATTGGTGTCGAGTTCGCCGGCACAGCCGTCAGCTCCAACGGTGTCGGCGGTCCTATCGAACCAAAGGCTGGAAAGGCTGCTCGTGCTAGAGTCCAAAAGAACCCTGAGCTCCAGTGGCAAGAGGGCTATTACCGTGGATATTTCATCCTAGATGTGAATTCTAAGCAGGTTTCGTCTCGGTTCTACGGTAAGTTTCAAACATCGATATCTTGAGAAGCAGCTAACACTCTCAGGCTCCCCCTCTGTTGCTTCTCGTAACTCCTGGGATATTCCCCTGGCGAACTTTACCGTTGTCTCTGGCGAGAACCACTTGCAACGACCTGTTGCTGGAGGTCGTGCTGAGTCCGGTGCCCTTCGATACGGTGAGGTTAAGCATACAAACATCACACTTAACACTGAGACTGGAGAGTGGAAGCATATTGGTTTTGATAGTATGTATGTAGAGCACGATTAAAGGGTTGTAGGATCCATCGGGATCATATAATGTTGATTCGGCCATAAAACAAAGCCTAATAAGCCAATTTCAGTTTTAATGCTAGATATGAACGAGAAGAGGATGAACCATTTTGGAGTTAATAAAGAAATAAGCCAAACAGTTGATCATGTTAACCAGCTCTGCCATTCCCTTCTAGCCCTCGTACTCCTCAGGCTCACCCTCACCCTCGTACTCCTCGACCTCGTCGTCGATCTCAGCATCCTGGTACTGCTGATACTCGGAGACCAGGTCGTGCAAGTTAGACTGGGCCTCGGTGAATTCCATCTCGTCCATACCCTCGCTTGTGTACCAATGCAAGAAAGCCTTGCGACGGAACATGGCGGAGAATTGGTCGTCAACGCGCTTGAAGATCTCCTGGATGGCGGTCGAGTTGCCGACGAATGTGGCGGCCATGTCGAGTCCTCGTGGGGGAACGGAGCACACGGAGGTTTGCACGTTGTTGGGAATCCAGTCGACGAAGTACTCTGAGTTCTTGGTCTGCACCTTGAGCATCTGGTCCTCAATCTCCTTTGTCGATAGACGACCGCGGCTGAGAACTCTCTGTTAGCACACATCTCTCCTCGTTTTTCCCTCGCATAGCGTTCTCTCAAGCGTCATGACTTACAAAATCGCAGAGCAGGTAAGGTATCGGCCGTTGCGGAAATCGGTGGCGGCCATGATGTTCTTGTTATCGAAAATCTGCTGAGCAAGAGCTGGCACAGTAAGATGTTGGAAGCCCTGCATCTTGCGGCCCGTCAAAGGCGCAAATCCAACCATGAAGAAGTGAAGTCGGGGGAACGGAATCATGTTCACGGCTAACTTGCGCAGATCGGAGTTGAGCTGACCGGGGAATCGGAAACATGTTGTCACGCCGGCCATGACCGTCGAGATGAGGTAGTTAAGATCGGCATAGGAAGGGTTAGTAATCTTCAAGGTCTTCTCGTAAATGTCGTAAAGGGCCTCGTTGTCGATACAGAAGGTCTCATCCGAGTTCTCGACAAGTTGGTTCAATGACAAAGTGGCGTTGTAGGGTTCAACAACGGTATCGGAGACCTTGGGCGAGGGCATGACGGAGAAAGTAGCCATCATACGATCAGGAAACTCCTCACGGATTTTGGAAAGAAGAAGCGTTCCCATACCGGAACCGGTACCACCGCCAAGAGAGTGGGTGAGCTGAAAGCCCTGGAGATGGTCACAGTTCTCAACCTCGCGACGAACAACATCGACGGCCTCCTCAACGAGCTCAGCGCCTTCGGTGTAATGACCCTTGGCCCAGTTGTTGCCGGCGGAGGCATTGCCGGCGACGAAGTTGTCTGGGCGGAACAGCTGGCCTAGAGGGCCGGCGCGAATGGCATCCTGAGGACCGGGCTCCAGATCCACAAGAACAGCGCGGGGGACAAACTTGTTCCTTCCGGCCTGAAGAAATTGTTAGCAAAAAAAAAAGAAAGCGAGTGAGAGAGAGAGCGGGTGACCGACTTCGGCGAAGTAGACGTCGATGCGCTCTCGCTGTTGGTCTTCGGTTCCGGTGTATCTTTGTGAAGGCGTTAGATGGATGAGGCAAATAAGGGTCACCGACTTTCACTCACTCGCCGCTGCCGTCAACGCCATGCTCCTTGGAGACGGTATTCCTGATAATTTGTCAGTTTCAAGGTCAAATACAGTGCAATCAATCGATTGATGACTCAGAAAAACTCACCAGAAGCTGGAGCCGACTTGGTTGCCCTGCAATCATCAACTCAACACGTATTCCTCAAAACAAAAAAGTGGTGGGTGGCCCTTACACACTGGCCGACTTGAACGTGCACCTGGAGGGGGGGGAAAAGTCAGCCTTGCTCAAATTAGTTTCACAGTTTGGCTAGACTCACAATCTCACGCATTTTGGCTGACGCTGGCTCTTAGGCGTAAAAGGTACGTTATAGGAGGGGACGGGGAGGATGCAAAAATAAAAAACGCTGCCTTGTGACTGCTTCTCCGACTTTTATTGACCAGAAGGTAAAATGGTGCCTAAAGGGAAATGAGTGAGAATTCCGGTGCCTGGGCAAAAAAGCGGTAGCCTCCCAAGCTGGGGTGGGCTGATTATGTACATAATTGGCCCCGCGGCAGATTGCTGATATGGAATAACTAATTTTAACGGTGGTAGGGTCTGTCGGATAACTGAATATTTCAACTTCTTAGTGGTCTTTTTACTGGTTGTGGTTGGTTGCTACGGCTCCCCAGTGCCACGACAGACTGCAGGCCCAGGAAGTCAGGGAGTCAGGGAGTGGCAGTCGTGTTCTTTTTGCATTGTGGGGTCATATTATTTGATAGGTCCATTGGCAGTTAGTTCTTGGTCTAGGCCACCGCATCACACCGCATTGTTTTGACATGGCGGTTAGGAGTACGGTACGGATTAAGAGGACTCTTTACTCCTTTTATTGCCTAGTGATAAACATCATAGCGAGGCTGACGGATTTTGTTGAATCGTTATTTCGCTTCTCCTTTCTTTGTGGCAAATTGGCTGTTGTGACCCCCATGTAATTTGACATTCAAATTACGCCAACCCTCCAATCAGTTAGCTCCATTTAAGTAAGCCCCAAAATATCATGGCCCTGAGCTACCATAATTCTCAACTGAAGACAGCATAACTAGATCAATTTCTAGTTATGCTTATAGTGCTTCGTTTATCATTTTTTGGTCTTGTGCAACAATCAAGACCGCCCTTGCCTTGTGACTCGGTTTGTTGAGGGCGTAGGGTAACCTGTTCACCTTGGTCAACTCATGACTCAATCATGAAAATTGAGTAGCATCAGCATCACCTTAAATTCTAATCAACGTTAGTACAGAAAACAGTGTTTCCCAAATCCTATCTCGTTTCAAAATACTATTATTAGTTATATTAACTCCACTTTTCGAATCATCAACATATTTATACACCTCAATCATGATTATACTCAAAGAACATCATTTTTTTATAACTCACAGTAGTTTTGGTGCGTTTCGTCTGAGACGCCAAATGCCAACATGTGTTGATGCATTGCTGCCTTGGCAAAGGAATCATGCCGACTGGTCGTAAGCAGATGACAGGTGACAGCGGAAACTACGTGCGGCTGAAAGCCCAACTCGGCTTAAATTCAGCCGCCACAAGACACCTTTCCCAACATCACAAACCCCTCATCTTCAGTATCAATTCAAAATGACAGATTCAAAAGCCTGGGTCTTCTCAAATCGCGGTCTCCCCTGGGACGTCCTCACCCTCACAAGTCAACCTACTCCAACTTTACCTCCTCCTCTCCCTCTCCCCAAAGACGTGCCAAACCCAGAGGAATGGATTCTCGTCAAGGTGGCCTTTGCGGGCCTTAACCCAGGTGCCATTTTCCAAATGACTCTCGTTCCACCGTTTATTCGACAGCCATCTTGTGTTCCTGAGATGGACTTTTCGGGTACTGTGATCGATGTTTGGCATCCTGATGATGAATCTGGATCAGTACAGTCGAGGAGATTCAATAAGGGCGATAAGATTCTTGCTATGCTACCAGCCAGCTATACTCTTCCCACAGGATCAGGCGCTTTGGCACAGTATGTTCGGATTCCAGCTAGATATGCTGTGAAGAAACCCGAGGGCGTGAGCTTTGCTGATGGAGCTGGCTGTTTACTGCCAGGTTTGACGGCGAGACAACTGGTGAATGAGTCAGGTGCAAAGGCAGGTGACCGTGTTTTGGTCAACGCAGCGAGTGGTGGAATCGGCTCTCTAGTCGTGCAGATGCTTCGAAAGGCTGTTGGCGCGGATGGGTATATCGTTGGCATATGCAGCGGGAAGAACGTTGAATTGGTCAAAAGCCTTGGAGCTGATGAAGTAAGTTGGGCCATGTCCAGTCTGAAATTCTACTAATTGGTATCGTAGGCCATCGACTATACACAGCATGAACTCCTTGCCAAGTACTTGACTGAAAACTTCTCATCAAACCCCTTCAACGCCATCATCGACACACTCGGCCACCAAGCTCTATATCTTGCCTCACCAACCTACCTTGTCCCAGAGGGTAACTATTCTTCCGTCGGTATCAAACCACCTACATTCTTCGTCCCAGACTTCCTCCGCGCCGTTCTGCAGATGAAGCTCAACGAGTGGTGGCCAGTATCACCCTGGCTCGGAGGTGTAGGAAGAAGATGGTTGGGCACGTCTATGATGAGCCCAACACTTGAGGACCGTCAGGCCGTAGCTGATATGCTAGGACGTGGGGATATTCAAGTGGTCAGAGATAGTATTTGGCCGTTTACTGAGACTAAGGGGGCGTATAGGAAACTTGGTGGGCTTCATGCCAGAGGCAAGATTCTTGTCAAAGTGGATGATCAAGTTGGTGATGATGAGTGTTAGATGTGGTTTATTTGTCAAGGCCTGATGGTACTCTCCACTCTCATACTCAAACTCAACTCGGCGTCATTTAAGGACCAATAAAAGAAGCATTCGATTGCAGGACTGCTACTTGGTCTAGATATTGCTACAGACCTTTTTGATATCAAGCACCGAGTTTACCCAGTCTTAGTACACAATAAGCTTCTCTATGATGCAGATTTATCTCAAAACGTTTCAAACAGACTATGTTTTAGATGAGGCTTGAGTCAAAGATAAATGATCAAGTTAAGATATCCATAAGCTTCGACTGCGCCGTGACCAGACACAAGGAAAAGAAAGACTGCCACTTGCCTTCTATATCAAACTATAACTTAGCTTTACTTCCCCGATCTTCCTCTTAAATGGGTTATTTTCTCGCGACACATTAATCAAAGATCTCTTCACTTTTTCTGTCAACTCTTTCAAGTTCAGCATTTCTACCTTAACCCCTAACACATTAAATATTTTATCAAACCTCTGTCAACATGCAAGTCTCCCGCACCGTGATATCTCGGCCGAACGAACAGAGCAGGTGAATATTCATCTGTGGTGACGACGAAGACCGATGGGAACAACTTTTGGCTGTTCTGATGGGCACCTTGGTCCACGCAGAGAATATCGCCTCATCTCTAATCTGCTACGCTCTACAACCACGTACCATACGCGGGCTCTTTGCGACTCGGTAGTGACTGTGCGCCTCCGTAGGGTCTCATAAACGGCTACATCCCAGCAGCCATCCCAGGCCTCCTCTTATACTGTGAGACTCCAGAACAGCGTCAAGATTATCACCTGAGCCAACGCCAGCGAAAGCTTATGCCTACCACATATTTCGTGAAGAGTGACAGGATGTTTGAGGCGGATATTTATGTTTATCTGGTGTAGAGTTTTCGTGAAGGATACTGGAATGATAGGAAGTTGCAGTGTATGTCTCTGATGAAAGAAACTACCTATCTCTTACCTACTGCCAGAAGAGCCGACCACGGCCACCGGGGATGAGGATTCTGCTTGTGACAACCAAGTTAATGAACATAAAAATGGTTAAGTTTTCACTTGTATCAGTAGTGGGAAACACTTCAAGTTGAGCTCAAACCTACCGGTTTCGTATGCCTAGCTTGGCCGTTCTGTTCTTTGCGATCACCCAGAATCGTCCAGAAGCTGAAAACCTTTCCTGTTGAAGACCTTTCAATACTATAACGGAGGGCCAGATGGAATTAAGCCCATCATACACTAAACTTAGTCTCTATCCTATTGTACATGCTTCTTTACCTCTCTATCCACACCAAGCCATAGCATATCCGGTCTACTATAATGGCCACAGACATCTACAAAACTCTTACACCGAAGGATCTCATCCAGGTCAAGGTTGGCATACAGAATGCCTTCCTCAGACTGAGGCATGTCCTCTGTCAGGATCCTCCCGTCGGGCCCAAAGATGGCTGAGCTGCCGCCTCCAGGCGTGCTCATAACGGCGCCACCCTCTGTGCCCATAAGCGAGATTCCTTGCTCGCTGATGACTGAGGTCGCATGGATGACGAAAGCCTGGGATTCTATGGCGTATGTTTGTGAGAGGGCGCGGGCACCTGTTAAGATTAGCGACAGGGTACCAAGGACCAGCAAAATATGAACAAGAACAAGAATATTTACCTTCTCTTGACATGGACCAGAGCTCCTGCTCGCCCTTGTAAGGGTGCAGCGGTGGCCAAGCAGCGACGTGGATCTGCTCCCGGTGACTGTAAAGATAGTACTTCAATAACGGCTGGATGTGCTCCCAACACGAGAGGGCTCCCACACGGCCTGCACGCGTGTCTACAACGCCCGTGAGGGCATCGCCAGAAGCATCGCCAAAGATGGTCCTCTCCATATGCGTCGCTTTGATCTTGCGCCGAAGTGCCAGTAGCTGACCGTCAGCGTCGATGATGGCCTGCGAGATGTATAGAGTATTGTGGAAGTTCTCTGAGAAGCCAAGCACGACAACTACGCTGTTATCAGCAGCGCACTGTCGAATTCTCACCATTTCGGGCCCGTCGGAGCGCATGGAGTTCTTGATGTACCGGCTCGTCAGATCCATATCTACTGGTCGTGCCCTATCGCCGCACTGATGTTATTATCGTCTTGATGATGTATCGGCAAGGACAGTCACTTACCAGACCCAAGCAGGATATCCAGTTACCCAGCACTCAGGAAATGCCAAGATCTCAGCACCGCCTTTAGCTGCTTCGACGATTAAAGCGCAAGTTTTGTCAACCGAGCCCTGCAGGTCGAGCCATTTAGGTTCAGCTTGGGTCACGGCCACGCGAGCATGATGGCCAACATTATCTGGTGCTCCCAATTTTGCCATGGTGAGAAACGAAGGATTCTGAGTCTTCACTTGTCTTGGTGTAGAGGAGTTGGTGCAGACGCAGAGAATGCTTGTGTGTAACTGTGACCCAAAAGAGCGCCATGTTTTGGACAGGAGCCCTCTTAACTATAGACTGCCCCAAGATAAAATCCGGGGTCTAGATTAACCCTCATGAACCAGGTTCGTCTCTTGGAGTATCTTGTCATCTCTGTACTAAAGTGGCGGAACTTTGAGATCCGCCGCTAAGGCAGGGGACTAAGATTCATTTATCGGCTTCCCCGCAGAGAAACTTGAACTTCCCCGCGATAACGGATAGATCCCGTGAGTAGGAGGATGTTATCACACGGCGGATTCTTTACATCCGCCGCTAAGAAGTGGAGCATTGGTGATACACGACCATCCAGATACCGGTAGTTATCATGCCCATATAGATACTAATGAATGTTGATAGGTGGTCTATCATGGCGGATCTGAGAGTTCCGCTAGGACAACTCTCGGATATGAATCATGAGCCAATGTCTGGTTTGGCATAAATATACCTGGGAACCTGACAGGCTGAGTGAGGGCCATTATGTAGCATCAACCGTTGCTACTCTTCTCTTCTCTGCACATTGCCATCTTATTCACCTCCAGACCATCATGGCTTTCGGTGTTCTTGAAAGCAGAGGCTCTACGCAGCCGCCTGGGACGGTTCTCCTTGAGGACTCTCATCAGGACGGCATGCCCACAATCCTGATCCCTTCATCGTCCAGCTCCCCCGATGACCCGCTCAACATGCCCCGATTTCGCAAGGAGCTGTACTTCCTAACTCTCATCTTCGGCGCCTGTGTGACCGGTGTACTTGGGCCCGTCATCGTCCCGGCTTTTGGCATCGTATCTCAGACTTTCCACACATCGCTCACCAGCGTAGCTCTCCTCAATGGATCACTCGTTATCGCTCTGGGTGTGAGCTCCTATGTCTCCGCCGTTGTCTCCGACCTCTGGGGTCGTAGACTTATCTTCATCCTGACATCCATCCTATTGGTGGTATCCAATATCTGGGCCGCTGTGTCGCAGGGTTATGAGTCGCTGCTTGCAGCTCGTGTTTTTCAGGGCTTGGCAATGGGACCCTTCTTCACGCTCGCTGGCACCTCTTGCGTCAATGACGTCTTCTTCCTACACGAGCGGGGTCGCAGGGTCGGTCTGTGGAACTTTGCGATTATTGTGTCGGTGAACATTGCGCCTGTCATCAGTGGCTATCTCATTGTTGACATGGGCTGGCGCTGGGCCTTCTGGATCCTCGCTATCGCTTTCGCTGTAGGTCTGCTCATGGTGCTATTCCTCCTCCCCGAGACCAAGTGGGACAGACAAGAGGTGATGGAGTCGAGTCAGGGCCATATCAGCACTATCATAGATGCTGAGAAAACGGACAAGATGGCTACCGATGAAGAAGCAGTCCCCGAGCACCAGCAACCTCAGCATGTCTCTGAGAAGCCCTCAACCGGCTCTCCATGCCCAAGATGGAAGAAGTTTCTTGGACTGCAGCAAGCCCAACCCGCAAGTGTCAAGGACCTGTTACACGGCCTCGTTACCCCAGTTCTGATGCTAAAGAACCCTGTTGTCATCTGGGGCTGCCTCATGTGGTCAATTACATTCACATGGGTTATCATCCTCGGCGCCGTAGCAGCTCAGATCTTCGGTGCTCCCCCTTACAACCTCGAACCGGCCCAGGTAGGACTCGTAATCGGGATAGCGCCTCTTATTGGCTCTGCGCTTGGAACACTGATTTCAGGCTGGATGTCTGATCTGGCCGCCCACTACATGTCAGCCTTCAACGGTGGCATATACGAGCCCGAGTTCCGTCTCGTTGTTGTTGTGCCGGCTGCCATCACCATGGTGATTGGGGCTTTTGGGTTGGGAGACGCAATTGAACACGGCAAGTCCACCATGGTATGCTGTGTTTTTTTGGCCTTGATCAACTTTGGAGTTGGCGCAGGGTGCACAGGTATCGTGACATATACCAACGACGCCTGCATGGATCATGCAGCCCATGCATTCGGCCTGGCAATGGTAGGTCGATTTGACTCTACTTCTCATGTTAGCGTTGGGTTTCTAGTACTGACTCATGATTAACAGCTCATCAAAAGTTCTTTTGCGTTCGGCCTCACATTTATGCTTAACGATTATTATGCCGCTAAAGGACCAGAAGTCTTCTTTAGCACCTGGGGAGGTCTAACTCTGGGTGTTTGTCTGACCACTATTCCACTTTATGTGTTTGGAAAACGGATCCGCAGCCGCATTGATCGACTCTGAGTGAAGGCTCGTAAGGTGAGGGGAGGATAGATATCAAGCTTGGTCGACCATTCTTAGTAAAAGACTTTTGATATATTTATGAACAAGTTGAGAATCATCTAGTCGCTGTGGGTTTCGTCAAATAGCCATTCCCCCGTGGGCGTTGATAAGTCGATCGAGTCCAGGTTCAGCGGCTCTTCGAGATTGGAGAAAAGCATACCCCAACCAAGGTGAGAGTCCTCAATGTCCTTGACAAGGTCGCCAGGTCCTTCAATAGTAACAGGCGATGCGCTGGAGCTGGGATCCTCTGGATGAGTATTGGCGGCGCTGTGGATGCCCAGAGGAACGCTGTATCTCAGAGGCAGCGCAGAGACGACACTCCACCTCTGCGCGAGTTCTCTGAGTAAAAAGAGTCCTCGCTTGGCCCGTGGCCACCCCTTCTGCATCTTATCCAGCGCGTCAACACACACACGGAACCGATGCACCGACTGGCTGCGAATGATTGGATCTGTTGACGTGGCGTTGAGAAGCAGGCTCACAGCGGCAGTGAGAACGCAGTGTACCGCGAAAAACGGAGCTTTTCCTATACCATGTTCCTTGTCGTATTGTCGGATAAGCCTTACCAGAGCGTGTGCCGCAGTCATGTTTGTTCTGATGGAGAGTCGGTGGGCTGCGCTGCCTCTAGGTTCCCTCAGATATGGTCTGTGAATAAGGAGCAGAGACATGTGATAAACCATATGAAGCAGGATGACTTTACAGTCTATACTAGGTTTTTGAAGCTCAAGATTGCGGCCCATCTGGCGAAAGAACGTCATGTGATGATCGCGGGCTTCCAAGAGAAGCTGGTGTCGCTCCATTGGCTGTAGTTCGCTAAACTCGAAAGAATAACTGCGTACGCATCGTTAGCTAATTGTGATAAGAGGTCAGAATAGGATGATATTGGTGATGTTACATCGTATCCATGTACCGATCATGAATGAACCACAATTGGCAATGTGCGTCGAAGATGATGTCTTCTGATGATGGGTTCGCTCTGCAGGCTTTGAGATACGGCGTCGCGCGCACCCTACGCCACGGGAGCATGCAGTTTCGACCAAGCATCGAAGTTGCAATTCTAGAGCACCATGTTTAAGCTTCCATCCATTCTTAATAATTACGGAATAGTGAAAGGCATACCTGTCCATGAGGAAGACCGACCAGAATGTTTGAACACGGGTGTAGCTTGTTTCAGTCTCGAGAGAGCTTGTTGACTCACTCGGATGCCCAACAGGCATCTGCAGGACATTCTCTAAGGAACTGATATGCAAGCCCAGGTGAAGTATCAGGCTCGCTGCCATAGCTATGAGTATGTTAGTCCTAGGGTTTGCGCAAGAGAATCACCCTGGAGATACAGTACAATTATAAAGCCATGCGTTATTTTCGTTCTCCAGCGCCAACTCGCGCCAGCTCAGTATCGCCAGAGATTGTATCGTCACAACGCTGGGCACACTTCGACAGCAACGCATGACGATGGCCTCAGCCCGATCTGCATACTGTTGGCCTAGCTTCTGCCATGCTGGACCGTCGGCAAGTAGACTTGCTGCCGCTAGGATCGACACTTGCAGTAGTTCACCATCAAGACTCGTCTGAGGCTGGGCGAGAGTCTCCACTACTTGCGACGGAGTGAACCGATGGACTGGATTGATGTGCTGGCGGAACAAGTCGAGAAGGACACGGATTCTTTCCGTAGTCTCCGACTCTGGCGCCATTCTGTCACTAATGCTAGTGCTGGGAGGAGGGACCTGCTCCTCGCTTCTGTTCATGGCCTCGATGCCATGACGCGTTAGAGGGAAACAGAAACTACCAGACGGACCAAGAAAAGATGTTTCTCCATTGCCATGTAGCGTCATTCGCCACATCATCGAGCTCACGTCGTTGACAGCGGAAGTGTGACCATCGTCAGTATCATCTTGCCCAGTACGCTGGGGCTGGTTCGATGTGCCTGAAGTCTCGCCCAGTTCAGTTTCATCCTGACCAAGTATACTCGAAGCAAAGGTTGGAAGATTCGCATGCCCGCACGCAACCTCGAGTTTCCTGACATAGTCCTTGAGAGCGAGTACTTGGTACTCCAGGTCGGATACAAGTTCAGAGTCTTGCTTCTTCCTTTCGTTCTCCAAAGTCAGCTGAGCTTGGCTTCATCACCGTTAAAATGTAAGGGCACAGCTATCACTATCAACACACCTCTTGGGCCTTTCCAGCACGTAGACGCATTCGGTGCTATTCTTGTAACATAGTGAACACGGTGAGGCCCCATCACACTGCGTATATTAACGAGAGAAACATATCAAGTTGACGTTTTAGAGGGTCTCAGTCACCTTGCGCTTCCTTCTGCGGCATGTCTCACAGGCGTTGGAGACTCTGGACCTGGGTTCCTTTTCGGCTACGGAGACGGCTGAAGTGGACAACGGAACCGCATGGTTATTGTTGTAGTAGTGGATTGGTTGTGCTGATCCATTAATATGACTATGATTCTCGGTTGTTTCTGCTGCTCTTGGTGGAAATCCACAGCCCGTATCCATGTTAATGAAGTGGATGTTTGGTGGAAGATAAGGTGCTAACAAGGGCAGGTGTTAAGTGCTTCAGTCATACATATAGCTGATTACTCAGCAGCGACCATCGTATTGAAGCCGAAGAATAACAACTGTCTATCCGTAGATTTATGCAATACAACATCTCGATATTATAACTAGGATTATTCAAGATTATGACGACCTGCTATCATATTTCTGGTCTGCAACAGCACTTAAAATGCATATGCGAATCCTTCTAGTATGAGCCCTGCTTCTGTTTCACGAGCGGTCAGTCAAGCTTCTTTGCTGCGGCAATCATGCACGGCAATACAATAAGGCGGAAGGAAATACGATATCAATCCGATTCACCCAAGTTCTCGGAACCTTATCGGCTATTGATATCAACCTAGGGTTACATAGGCAGTCATTCGCAAGGGTATAAGAGACCCATAGAGCGGGGTGACGATACGACCCAAGTTCAACTAATTGATAACTCTAAAGATTTGCTTAATTCATACCTTAGATAGGAAGGTAGCTATAAAGCTCTTGGGCGGGGGATTTGAGAGGTGGAGTTTCGGGCAACAATTCTAGGTCCTAGACTGAGGAGTAATTGATAGACTGCTAAGAAACGGCGATAAACACCGATACAGTCACTCATATCGATCATGGGTTCGCCTAATTAAGTGACAGTGTAGATCATGGAGAGACTGATGATATATAACGGGCAATCAGCGTGCCTGCGACATGTCGGACGGAGGTGCACTATACCCTTAGACCTTGCCTACAAAACTCCAATCAATTGCTCTGTCTGACCTTAGAACACAATTGAAGCACATCGCTATCATCATGGTCTACCTAGAACATTTTAAGGGCCTCGCTGCCTTCGCCTTTGGCCTAACACTCCTCACTGCCCCAGCATCATCACTCCAAACCACCCTTGAACCCCGTCAAAAGAAGAACGCAGAAAGTCCATACACAGACACAGTCTCTGACTATGTCGACTCACTCGACAAAGAGCTCTGGTCAATCAATAAAAACATCCACGACAACCTTGAACTTGGATACAAAGAGTTCAAGGCTCATAGACTTCTCACATCTTACATGAAGAAGCAGAAGGGATGGAATGTCACTGATACAGTTGGTGGTATTAATACTGCCTTCATGGCTGTCTTTGAAGGCTCAGGCGATGGTCCTGTGGTGAGCTTCAATGCTGAGTACGACGCTTTGGAAGGTCTGGGGCATGCTTGTGGTCATAACTTGATCGCCACAGTATCTCTCGGCGGTGCTCTCGCGACAGCTGAGATCATGCGCAAGGAGAAGCTCAAAGGCAAAGTGATTCTTTTTGGCACACCAGCTGAAGAGTCCCTCGGTGGAAAGGTGAAGATGCTCGAAGCCGGTGTCTTCAAAGATGCCAAGATCGACATCTCTCTCATCTCCCACCCCAGCAATGGTCCAGACACGCCATACATGCTCGCCCAGTCGACAGACCGCTTCGATGTAGAATACACAGGTCGCGAAGCCCACGCCGCTGCTGGTCCATGGGAGGGCATCAACGCCCAAGACGCACTCCTCCTCGCCAACAGCGCCCTGTCCTACATGCGCCAGCAAATGCGTACAACAGACCGTGTTCATGGAATCATCCACTCAGCTGGAACTCGTATCAACGTCATTCCTGCTGATGCTTCAGGAAGTTACCAGCTCCGCGCCGCCAACGAGAAGCAACTAGAAGAGCTATCAGACCGCGTGTACAACTGTTTCAAAGCAGGTGCTCTTGGTACTGGAGCGAAGATGAACTTCACCACGCGTCCATACGGCTACGCCAACATGAACAGCAACGACGGCCTCGCTGCGTCGTATACACGATGGTTTAAGGGACTTGGCGGCGATGTCCCGGATGCTGACGTCGACAAGATGAGAGAGCCCGGCGGTTCAACTGATCAGGGCAACATCAGCCAAGGCTTCCCAGCTATTAGTCCAATGTTCCAGATCACCTTCGCAAATGGAACTGTTCCTAAGAGCGGACCGCACACTGCGCCGTTTGAAGTTGCGGCGGGAAGTAAGCCTGCTTTCAAGAAGGCTCTTACAGTTGCGAAGAGTCTTGCGGGTGTTGCTGTGGATGTTCTGACGGTTGATGGACTGTTGGATGAGATTAAGGATGAGTTCAAGAAGACTAAGTCTCCTAGTCGACGAAGGAGATAAGGGAATGAAGAGCAAGATTTATGAGATAACGACAAATATTGGGAGGCAGGCTCGCCTCCACG
Source organism: Fusarium sp. NRRL 53497 (assembly GCA_013184445.1). Taxonomy (NCBI): domain Eukaryota; kingdom Fungi; phylum Ascomycota; class Sordariomycetes; order Hypocreales; family Nectriaceae; genus Fusarium; species Fusarium sp. NRRL 53497. The sequence continues at coordinate 132,006 of JABCJZ010000026.1, read as the reverse complement.
ACAGAGCAAAGCATCCGTTTATCAAGAATAACCAGGTACTTAGCCAGTTATCCTGCCACTAAATAAAATACAACAACTTATAAGGATCAAATTCATGCTAGTACGGGGATTATGCAATTGACTCTATCTTACATCTATGTACACCGCCTGCATCACTCATTACCACATATCTCATCACACCATGCCTCAATCTATATGCCAGGAAGGCCAATGACCTGCCGAACAGCAGGTACAAAGCGAGGAACGATATACACGACGTAAAATGCCGTAACCGCAGTGAGTAGTCCAGTAAACTAGAAGTAGTCAGTATAATATCCTAGAAAAACAGTACGGGCTTTGCTTACCTTCTCAAACCAGGTGTGGAAGTAAATGGCTGTCATGAGCAGCATCCATGCACTCAGACCCATCACACCAACAGCAAACTTGCCGCCAAGTCCCAGAGTAGGTCGTTCCGAACCTTCGCCCAAAGATGTATCAGACTCGACGTTAGCGCTCTTGAGGGCTCCGTCGGTCATAACGACGCATCGCTCCTCGTTCCGCTTCCCAGACCACCTCAAAACAGCCCATCCAACTTCTTGCATAAGAAACGCGGTGCCCAGTGTCAGGAGGAAAACATGGCCCGATATGTCATGCCCTCCCTTCCACTTTCCACCGGCAACTTTGCATGCCACTGCCGTGAGCTTGTCCTCAACAGTGTCGGCGCCAAACTCGACCTCCCTTCTAGCGAGCTCGCAGCGACCACCTGTCCATCGGAAACCACGGTCGATCAAAGCTGGGCCAAAGCACCACTGCGTGACGAGGAACCAGATACTCGTCACAGCAACCCATCGCAGACTCGCGCGGATACGTCGTCCAGTGTCAATGGTGCTGGGATGGCTGAAGATAAAGACAAAGAACGCGGCCGAAATCCACGCCCATCCTCTCTTGACAAATACAACGTTGAAGATATTGGATTTGCGCGCGAAGTAGCTCGGCGAGACGCTAGGGTCTTGAAGATGCGACTGCGCAACAGGATCGTACGGCGCGGCGCGTGTCTGCGGCGAGAGAATGGAGTATATCGTGCCAAAGACCAAGAGCGCTGGAAACAACACAAGCCCAGCTCTCTCCAGAGGCGTCGGAAGGAAGGGAGACGTGCGTGGTGTCGAAGTCGATCTCGGGGAAGAATCCATAACAGTTTCGTTTGTTTCAGCAGCCGCTCTGGCGGCACGTCGCGTAGTAACCATAATAAACAGCGCAAAGTGAGAGTGGTTCGGAGAGCGTTAAAGCATTAGAAAAGGGTCAATGAGTGGTATATAGGGACAAAGAGGGAGAAAGTGGCGCTAGAATGGCCTCGGTCGAGTTTTGACGATGGGACAGTTGGCTTGAGGCGATGACGTCTACGTACTCGCGCTAATAGTGGGTTGCCGCCAAGGAAGTCGAGAGATCTGGTTGCGGGCGGAAAAAAGAAAGCTCCGAGATTTTGACGTCTTTGAATTATTGTGCGAGGTGGGGTGAATTATGATGAGTTTCGTCTTGTAAATGTTGGTCAGGCGAAATGTTGCGACGACGAATACGACGATTTTGTCTGTGATCAAGTGATTATGGACTCGCCAAAACATTCGCATGCTATTACGATCACTCAAAAAATTTGAGTCACCACACATACGCACATGCGCTTTCACGAACTCTACGCTCCATCGACGACCTTCTTCACGCTTCGACCCCGAGCCTCAGTCGCCACCACCTTGACCCTCCGACGACACGTCGTCCATGCCTACCCTTTTATACCAAATTATTCTCATTACATCCAACGAAGAGTGGTCTAGTGGTTAACGATCCTAAAACCTATGATCACCTAAAAAATCTCTAAAATCCGCTCCTAAAACAGCTCTCTCCCACTACATCACTCTTCGTTTTTTGGCAGTTGTCTTTTTAGCAGTCGTTGTTACTTCTTTTTAATCTGGACTTTTTTCCTATTGCTTCTTTTTTTCCTCTGAGACGTTCAAACCCGCGACAAGCCTGCGACACCGTGGAAGTCCCAGTGTCTACCGTTAAATACCAAAATAAGTTTCTATACCCCCAGCGAGGAGTGGTGTAGTGGTCTACGATCCTAAAACCTATGATCACCTAAAAATCTCTAAAATCCGCTCCTAAAACATCTCTCTCCCACTACACCACTCCTCGTTTTTTGGCAGTTGTTGCTACTTCTTTTAGTCTGGACTCTTTCCCATTACCTCTTTTTTATTTCTTTTTTGTCACTTTGTTTCGGCATTTTCCAGCACTTTCGAGCTCGCGATAGTTTGCGGCACCATGGACATCCCCCCACGTGTACCCTTAAATACCAAAATGACTTTCAATTTCCCAGTCAGTCTACCCTTAAATATTAAAATAAGTTTCCATATCCCCAGCGAGGAGTGGTGTAGTGGTATACGTCCTAGAACCTATGAATACCTAAAAATCTCTCTCTAAAAATCCGCTCCTAAAACATCTTTCTCCAACTACACCACGCCTCGTTTTTTGCACTTCGATGAGACCTCCTTTTTTTGCCAATATTCTTCTTAATCCTCCTTTTTTGTTGTTGTTCGTTTGCTCCATTTTCCAGGACTTTCGAACCCAGCAACATCGAAGAACGAACGAGAACGAAAACGACAGCCTACGATATCGACGACTTTTATCTCGACGCCAAACGTCTTCTTCTGCGCTGGCGCATGCTACTGCTACCTTCTGGGACGATTCGCTGTCGAAAACATCTCTGGTGTCAGCCCCTATATACCAAAGTCAGCATCTTTACCCCCAGCAAAGAGTGGTGTAATGGTATACGAAATTACCTATAAACCTAAAATCTCTAAAAGCCGCTCCTACAAATCCTCTCTCCCACTACATCCTCTTTGTTTTTTTGCTGGGGAGCATGAAAACAAAGCGCCCGCGATCTAACCATTCTTTTTGTCTCTTTCAGGCCCAGAAAAGAATTCCCAGACAACGACAACATCGATCACCAGCTTTGGCCATAAGCCTTCCGAAAGGCTGCGACCCCGATAAGACACCCACATCTTAAATACCAGAATAACTCAGTATCCCTTCAGCGAAGAGTGGTGTAGTGGTTACGTCCTAGATCCTAAAAACCATAAACCTAAAGCCTCTAAAAGCCGCTCCTACAATTCCTCTCTCCCACTACACCACTCTTCGCTTTTTGCTGGTGGACAAAAATGCAGAACGACCACGGCACGGCCATTCTTTTTGCTCTTCGATGACAAGAAAAAAAGTCCCAGATAACGACGATATCGACCCAGAGATACTTTGCGCTTGGACGACGACAGCTTTGTTCAGGAGACGTCGAGAAGGCTGTGGCGCTGACATGACACCCACACCTTATATACCAAAATGACCGGCTCCGTTCACACCTTATATATCAGAATAAGTCTCCATACCTTCAGCGAGGAGTGGTCTAGTGGTATACGTCCTAGAACCTACAAACCTTCTCTAACATCCGCACCTAAAAATCATTCTCCCATTAGGCTGCTCCTCGTTTTTTGCTGGTCATGGGTTCGAAGGTGTCCATAACACGATCATTCTTTTTGCTACTCGACGACACGACAACATCCCCAAGTAGCGACACGTTCGGGATACTCTTTTTTTTCTTTCTTTTCTTTTTTTCTCTTTCGGCCTGATATCTGTACCTGGTGCAGCCATCCCTGAGTTGGGCGATGTGAACGACCTGACACCTAACCCCTTTTATACAGAATTAAGTCTGTATACCTCCAGCGAAGAGTGGTCTAGTGGTATTCTACCTAAAACCTATAAACCTTCTTCAATCCGCACCTAAAAAAGCCTTCACCCATTAGGCTACTCTTCGTTTTTTGCAGTCCACGAGTTCGAATATGCCCACGACGGCAAAAGGGGGCCAACATTTTTGCTTCACAACAGTACCAACGACATGTCCAGCGCGAGACAACTTCGAAGTGCGGATCCTTTTTACCAAGACGTCACGACAAGGCCTCGCTCTGGTTCATGCCGCAATCTCGTTCAAGAAACGTTCCAGTCTGCATTGCAAGACTCTCCTTGAAAGCTCAAGATCGTTCCTGTCAAATATGAGAGTCAGTCGGCGACATGGTCACGCAGTTGAGTGGCGGTGGCTTTGTGATGCGTGCGCGTGACTTGTGATACTCGCCACAGAGTCCCTGCCACATCCCCTTATATACCAAAATATGTCAACTCCTTTCAGCAAGGAGTGGTGCAGTGGGAATTCGTTACCTATTAAACCTAGAATCTCATTTCCGCACCTAAAATCTCTCTTCACCCCACTGCCAGCTCCTTGTTTTTTGCTGGAGCTCACGACTTCGAGATCGCTCTACAACAGTACGGCCCCCTTTTTTGGTATTCGACAACACATTCCGAATCTCTTCATTTATGACATCTGATCTGCGATATTCGGCCACGGCCCATCTCGATACTCTTTGTTTGTCTATCGAGACACTCACGGCGTTGTGTCAGGCGATGGTTATGAGACGCGACATCAACCACCTACCCTCATATACCAAATTACCAACTTTTATCCCCAGGGTAGAGCTCTTATACCAAAATATCTCTCATTGTCCCCAGCGTGGAGTGGTGCAGTGGGGATACTTTCCCTATTAACCTAAAATCCTCAATCCGCACCTATAACCTAAAAATCTCACCCTGCTGCCCACTCCTCGTTTTTTGCCAGAGGTCACAACTTCGAGATCCCAGCAAGGCAACAACCCCTTTTTTTGGTCCTCCACGTCATATTCATTCAGAATCTTCCATCCAACAGCCAGAACCGAGATGTCTTATTTTGGCCCATCCGAGAACAGAACACTTTCACCAGTCCCTAGACCCGATACAACTATTGCCTCGAACAATCGCCACGAACGGAACCTCTACCGCCTACCCTTATATACCAAAATATCTCCCCAGTCTTCCAGCGAAGAGCGTGTGGTCTAGTGGGAATACTTTCCCTAATAACCTAAAATCTTCAAATCCGCTCCTAAAAACTCCCTCAACCCACTGGACCACTCTTCGTTTTTTTTGCCCAGGCCACAATTTCGACATCCTTCTGCGCCATTCTTTTTGCTTTTCGGACAGCATATCCCGTACCTATCCCTTATATGTCAAAATAACTCAACACCTTTCAGCAAGGAGTGGTGTAGTGGTATCCGTCTTCCCTATGAACCTAAGAAATCTTCAATCCGCACCTAAAACAGACTCTTCTCCCACTACCCACTCCTTGTTTTTTGCCTGGGTTCGAAAGCTTGGTACTCTTTCTTTTTGTCATTGCACATGACATGCACCCAGGATGACCTTATATACCAAGATGTTCCAATACACCCAGCGAAGAACGGTCTAGTGGTATACTACCTGGAACCTATGAACTCTTTATTCTGCACCTAAAATCCTTCTCCCACTACCCATTCTTGGTTTTTTTTGCCCGAGTTCGAAAGCTTGGTATCCTCATTTTTGCCATTGCACGTGGCATGCACCCAGCATGACCTTGTATTCGAAATTTGCTCTCTGCCCATCAGCGAGGAGTGGTACAGTGGTATACTTCCTAAAACCTATGAACTCTTAATTCCGTACCTAAATTCCCTTCTCCCACTGCCCACTCTTCGTTTTTTGCTGGGGTCTACAAGTTCGAGTTGAACTTGACCATGCTCGCGATCTTTTTTATAACCCCCTTTTTCACCTCCTTTATATCACCTCCATCTGGCGCGCGTGTCATTTATTTGCTATGACTTATACAAGTCTAATATTCTCGTGCTTGTGACTGATACAACAGGTTCGATCCGATAGCCCAGTGATTTCAGGGGCATAGTCCAGTTGTGTTAGACATGGCTTGTTGCGCGCTGGTCGTAGGTTGGTGGTGATTTTCTTCACTTGGGCACAGCGAGCCCGAGGCCTGCAGTGGACAAGGCGAGTAAGTGTTAAATATTAGAATTAGTGAACTCCTCTCGACTTGGAGTGGTGTAGCGGTATCCGTCCTAGAACCTATAAAAAAACCTACAAATCTTAAATCCGCTCCTAAAAACTCTCTCTCCCCGCTACCCACTTCAAGTCTTTTTTTGCTCGCAGGTTCGAAAACACTTGGTGCTTTCTTTTTGTAGTCAGTTGCGAGACAATATTGGGTGGTATAAGATGGCCATCCATCGTAGTTCATTGAGACTTAAAGCATCGTGGTGTAAGATAGGGGCTTGGCTGGTTTATCTCTCTAAACAGCCTCTTATCCACGTGCAATGTGCCATATTCACTTGAGATCATTTTGACGCAATACAAACCCCTTTCGAATTCGATGTTCACAATAGGGATAATTGGGTGTCGTCACATTTCTGCCGTTGTTACTGCCGGCCATGTCACTCATATGCTTGATACAACCAACCCACCCCCTGAGCTATAAAAGACCAGACTCACACCTCAAGCAAGCATCTGCTTACTACTACTACGGAAGTCGGCGGTTCATTAAGTATCTAACCACCCTCGGGAACTCGTATTCCGCCAACGTCTTCCCTGTCAACCGAAAAGATAATCTCAAGAACCTCTGGATGTCCATCTGCACTGTTCAAATTATCTTTGTAGAAAGACACAGCTTCAGTAAAATCCTCCGGGTCATACTTCTTATAGCCTATGGCATTTTGCTTAATGCTCTCTATCGCAGTCATATCCTGCCCTCCGACCTTTCCATCTTCCACATCGCCGAACATATGGCAGCGAGCCCATATTGCATCTCCAAACCTTCTATCATGGATAGCATCAACGAATCGGCTTGCCCAGGGTTCAAAGACTTGCATTATATCACCCTGGAGCAGGTATGTCTAGGAAAAGTATTTCCGCAGGTTCCGCGTCGTTGAGACTCATTGCTACAAGTGTTATCTTCTTGCGCTTACATTCAAGGAAGAGGAAATACCTCGAAATCTTTCCTTTCGAGGGAATGCGAGCGTAGTATTAAAAGAACGTGAGAAAGGATAATCCTTGAAACGAGTTGAACAGAAATGGCCTAGGCCCCATGCACTGGTAAGATAGAGTGGTGGCTCCTTTATGGGGGACGTTGTCCAGCCTCGGCTGCTGCCTGTTGACCCATGCAGCACCAACCAACCAACAACCCCTTTGGCCAGGCAGACACACGTCGAGCAATATCCTTATAATACAATGTAAAATGTATGTCTTTCAGCGAAGTAGCGAAAAAATATGAACCTAGTGTAGCAGGAGTCCGGAATCCTGAAGTGCACCTTCGTTTCTTTTTGGTGTTCGTGTCCCTGGTTCGAGTCCAGACTTCACCAGGACCTGGTCTTTCCTTTGACTTTTTGCCTCTTGGGTAAACCATACAATCATATGCGAACTCTGTCAGTTTCCTTTCTATTCTTTCATGTAACCTAATATCTGGGTGGTTCCTCGCTGAGTCACAGTCTTGATATTAGGTTCAGACACCTAACCTTATAAACACCGGCCATACCCTCTTATATCAAAATAACAGGCTCTCCTACCATCGAAGTAGCTGCAACTACAAGATTATCTCTTTTACTGATATATTACGGAACTGGAACCCGGTCCAAGTTCCCTTCGCTTTTTTTGCTTTAAGTGATACCAGGTTCGAGTCCAGGTCGTTATTATGCCATGACCTTTTGCTCTCTTTTTACCTCTTGAATTAATACAGTAAGCCCTCTCAGATCTCTGCAAATAGTTATTATTTAACATAATTTGTTCCTGTAAAGTCACAGTCGATTTATCTGTCTACATCAGGCACAGTGGTAGGTTTAAGCACACAACATTAACAGTACCGGCAATACCCTCTTATACCAAAATAACAGACTTTACTATCAGCGAAGTAGCCACAAACTAAAAGACTATCTATTTGAACTGATATTACGGAACTGCAAATAGTTCCCTTCGCTTCTTTTTGCTGCGAGGGATGGCAGGTTCGAGTCCAGGTCTTTATTATACCATGACTTTTCTTTCACCTTTTTATCTTTTTTAACTAATACAATAAACCTGTATATCTCTCCATAGACACCTATTTCTCAAGTAAAGGCTGACTGTTTCCCCGTTATTACTTAAGAGTCGCAGTCCGCTCATCTGTCTGCATCACGGACAGTAAGAGTGAAATAGGTTCAAGGGCACAACCTTAACGGCGCCGGCCATACCCTCTTATACTAAAACAACAGACTCTCCCACCAGCTAAGTAGCTACAATTAAAATACTATCTATTTGAACTGATATTACGGAGCTGGAAACAGCTCCCTTCACTTTTTTGCCATATCGCAAGTTCAAATCTCAAGTCATCGCACTATAACATCTTTCCTTTTTCTTTTTTGTGACTTTATAATATCCTATTCTTTAAGTATTAATATTCTAGTCTCCTTTTTAGATATCATTATGCTTTACCTACTGTCTATCAGTTTCCAATGCCTTCACTCAAGGCACGATCCTCTTCTGCCTCCCCAAAATAGCATTGTCTGAAAGTGAGCTTCCCACCACCACTGTGTCTTTACTCAAGGCCTGTAGTCCCTCCATGCTCTATTGCATCGTCTCATCGTTAAATATTGTCGCTTTGTAGACCTCATAAAGTCCCGGCGTGAATCCTTGGGCAGATGCTCACTCCTACTACCATATTCCCCGTAAAGATACTAAGCTCAGGAAGTCTGAATGCTTCTGTGTCGAGAACCTTGCCTTGAATTTACCTCCGAATTGCCGTGTTAAACTGACATAGGTCCTGGATCTCTATGGTGTTGGGAATGCGAGGTCATCTCATAAACTCGTTGACGTGCATTGTCGCTTACATGGATCGAAACGACAATCAGACGAACTTTTGCTTCAGTACCTCTGACTATCACATCATTTTCTCTCGCATTATTATTTTCTCTTCTTTTTATATCTATCTCCTACTTGATAAAGTATGAACTGACTTGTGCATGATATACTCAGATGTAATTCCTCATAGATAAACAATTTGCTCAAGGGTAGCCAACATTCAGTACCAAAATAAAAGAGGACTCTTACGAGTCTCTAATCACGCAATCAACTTACCCTGCCCATTTACAACCCACATAGATTCTATTTATTTAAGCACGAGCTTTCATGTTCTTCTAAGGAAAGTCGCAGTTCTCTCCAGCCTCTATGGGTTTGCTGACCCGCCTCGGCGAGGTGACTCAATGCCGACACCACCAACTCCCCACATCCACTAACAATCCCTGTAGCACATCACCATCGACCACCACCACCCAACACAGAGACAAAGAACAATCCTTCATATACCAAAACCAAACAAGCAGTAATCAGCGAAGTAGCGAACTCTATAACTCAAAAGAATTCTGCTTGGCCATCTCCGGATGACAAGCCTTCGCTTTTTGGTGGTCTGGAGTTCGAGTCCCGATGTCTACACAGTATTATGCTAGATGTTTTCTTTTTACATTTCTTATAGCAAAGGATAGACCATATGAAGTACTGGTTTTAAATAAAAGTTATCTGTAGATTTTGTTTTTCCATTCTTGTCACTTCCGTAATGTCTCTCGTTGAACAATGTCTTCCCTTGTTGCTTGTTAAACCCCATCAGCTCCAGCTGAAGCCTGGTAAGGCCAACACTCATCCAAGGACCACCCCAGCAGGTCAAGCCATGCTTACCCTTATATACCAAAGTGACAATTACCTCTACCAGCGAAGTAGCTACACTTTAAATCACCCAAATAACAACTTCGGTTGTCCGTTGGATTCAAAGTGTCTCCCTCGGGAGACCTTCGCTTTTGGTCATGAGTTCGAATGTCGGTTACCCTCGAACTTCTGTCTTTTGCTAACCACCTGTCTTTTTTTACTTCCATTTTGTACATCTTTTTACTTTCAATGTCTATGTAAACTGTATAAACTCGTTTTTTTTTTTAATTCACATAGTCAGTTGGTAGCTCTTGGTCTTGTCGAGAGCATGCTGAACGTGAAGGCTTGCCAAACCGATGATCATCACCCACACTAACACCAGGCAGCATCCACGCCACACCACGCTACTGACCAACCCTTGACTTGTTTCTAAGCCTTTATAAGCCATTTCATTATATTGATGACCAGCGAAGTAGCGACTAAACTACCAAGACTTTGGTTGGGTGGTGAGCTTGCTCATCACCCTTCCCTCCCCTCCTTCTGGAGAGGACTTCTTCGCTTTTGCCAGGTCGGCAGTTCGATTCGCCCTCATTTCTTTTTCTCACTTCTTTTTACTTTTATTTGCAGTATCCGTCTGTTTCTCTTCATTGACATCCCTTGTATTATTTTAGCAATTTGGCAAGCTTCTACTCTCATGTATGAGACTCCCACATCGAGTCACAATTACGCATTTACATCACAATAAAGAATCACATTTCTTGTTTCAACTTGGTTCATTCAGCTACCTGATCTAAGCAAAGGTGCGCAACCAAAAGCGATTTATCGCTGAGCTATCCGAAACTCCAGTTCCATCCTGGAACAAAAAACCCTATGGAAAAAAAGGTGAAAGAAACTCGAAAGCGCGTCTACAGCACATGATCAGTGAGCAGATGCGCTCGGGTATTTCGCATCATCTATGCGTAAGGAGGCGCGTATGGGGGCGCGTATGGAGGTGCATAAGGAGGCACATCGCCTTTATCATCCTACGATGAGAACAGGGCGATGGCGGCGCAAAAGTTGTTGCGGTTATCCTTGTCAAGGACAGCCGACTTGCCATCAACATTGACCATGTTGATGCTAGCCTTAGTGCTGATACCGTAAAGGTGCACCTTTGAGCTCTCAATGCTGATCATGTTGTCTTGGCAGTTGTTCTGACCAACGCAAACCTGATCGTAGTTGTCAAAGAAGCTGTAGAGGCCTCCTCCATAGATGAAAACATCCTTGGAGTTGACAGCGCGGAGACCCCAGGTGCGGGCACACTTCTTAGAGCCACCAGTACATGTGGCCTTGAAGTCGGGGTCGAAGAACTTCTTGTTGACAGTGAAAGGAACAGTCGCGTCAGGGTTGCCCTGCATGTAGGCGGTCTCAGTTTGGATGAGCGACATGTAGACATTGGCGGCATTTTGAAGGTGGTAGTTGTAGAGAACATTGTGCTCGGAAGCGGTACCCCACAGCCAGGCTCCCTTGGTGCTCTCAATCAAAACTCCGCGGCCGTTGTAGAGGTTAATCTGAGAGTGGTCGCTGAGGTCGAGCTCGTGATCGGCAATCCAGAACCAGGTGTTCTCGAGGTAGACGCTGGACTGCTTGGTCATGTGGAACAGCATGAAGGCGGCAACACACTCAGGCTTGGGGTCGGTCTTGACCGTGGGGGTCTTCTTGCAGACGTCGGACTGGAGCTGAGTACCAGCAGAGCCACCAACGCGGAAGTGAACATCAAAGAGACCAGCAGAGCCGGGAGTCTGACCAGCGACGTTGAACTCCATCAGGATGGCACCAGGCTGGGGTCCGATAGTCCCGAAAATGAGGTCTTGAATCTCGACGTTGCCGACATCACCAGCCTGGCCTACTTGCCAGACAGGCTTGGGGTTGGCTTGGTCCTTGAAGTTCTTGTTACCGCCGGCCATGATCATCGCCCAGATCTCGCCGACGATCTTGATGTTCTTGGGGACCTTGACAGTATCGGTCATGACGTAGGCACCGTGGTCGAAGTAAACAATCTGACCCTCCTGGACACTGTTGAAGACAGCCTGGATGGCAGCAGTGTCGTCGGTCTTGCCATCACCCTTGGCACCCTTGGCCTTGACGGAGACAAAGTTGGAAGCGGGGACGCTGTTGTACTGAGGCTTGCTCTTGGTGACGACGTTACCCTTGGTGTCGAGGATAGCCTTGGGCTTAGCAATAGGAGTCTGAGCGCTCTGGACAGCCTTGCCGTTACCGCCAGTGTAGGCACGACCTTGAACCCATGACTGAATCTTGGTGTTGCCGGCAAGGATAGTAGCACTAGTTCCACCGTTCTTAACAGCGACGGGAACAGCAGAAGACATGTCGACGTTGTCGAGGATCAAAGTACCATTGGTGTCGGCCTGACCGGGGTTGTAGTTAGAGAGGACACCAACTTGGGTGTTGGCAATCTTGCTGTCGGTGACGAGGATGGAGCCGACGTTCTGGATGCTTCCGCCAGCAGTCATGTCGATGCCGACCTTGGAGCCAGAAATGTCGAGGCCGTTGAGGGTCCATAGCCAGTTCCAGTTCATGTAAACAGCAGTTTGGCAGTTGCGGAAAGTCATGTTGCGGCTAGTGAATTGCTGGCTGCCGAAGAAACCACCATATCGACCACCGATGAAGGTGAGGTCGGTCATGAAGCCACCGGAGCCGTTGTCGATGAAGATACCCTGCTGCTTGTTGTCCTCGCTAGGGTCCTCAATCATCTGGAAGACGATGTTCTGAAGAGAAGTGGCCTGGGCAACTTGCCAATGGATACCAGTTCCGGAGCTCTTGGGCATGCCAGTGAGGTCAATCTTGAAGTTGCGAACCTGGCGGAAGAAGTTGTTCTGGTTGGTGTGCCAGTTGGAGCCGTCGCTGTTATAGGGGTCGACGTCAATGACAGCCATGCCCTGAAAGTTGGCAGAGGGCTTAAGGACGGGAAGGGTGTTGGCATCACCGACCATGTGAGTGTAGTAGTAGGGGAGGATAGGCTTGGAGACAACATAGGTACCGGGAGGGAAGTATACAATAGCGGGAGTGACAGTAGAGGAGTCACAACCCTTGCCACAGCGGTTACCGTCAGAGAAGGCAGCATTGATAGCCTCAGTGTCATCAGAGCTACCATCACCCTTGGCACCGTAGTCCTTCACGTTACGGAAGATCTTGTACTGGCCAGAGCCACCATACGCAACGGTACCCTGACGTTTAATCGAGGAGAACCACCAAGAACCAGCAGCAGCAGGAGCCGGGGCAGCAGCAGGGACGGAGTACGCGGGAGCCGCAGGAGCAGGAACTGCGGGAGCAGTAACCTGAACCTCGATAGCCTGGGGAGCAGCCGAGACTGGGAGGGAGAAGAGGCGCATGGCCAAGAGAGAGGCGGTGACGATAGTCGAAAGCCCCATGATGACGATGAAGAGCCAGCTAAATCGTTGTTTTCGTGGTGTTGAGATGTAAGATCGCTCTAGAGATTGTGTTGCTGTTGCAGCAGATGGCTGTAAGGAGCGAAGTCAGTATGCCTTGTGTTTTTGGTGTTTTGTAAATACTGGAGAACTGTACGCAAAGAAGAACTCTGGAAATACAGTGCAAATGTTTGGGAGAAAAGAAAGAAAATAGTATCCAGCTTTGTAAAGAATGCTATCAACTATGAGGAGTGATGTTGCGAGAAGATCAATATGAACAATGATTCGCACAATAGAATTGAAAGAGTGAATGAATGGGAGATCAGGATGAAAGTAAACAAAGAACAATAGCAACGGTGGGATGTGAATGAAAGTGGATGTTGCAATGAGCTGCCAGTGCTGCCAGTGCTGCCAGCTGTTGACGCTTCAAGTGAGGTGTTGATATATTTTGCACGAGGTGGGCCAGGCCGCGGAATATATCATCCCTTATCTTCCGGCACTTGCTCGAAAACGGCACTTGAGATGAAAGGGCTTGACTTCCATGTTGGTCCCTTGTTCCGGTTGCATATGGAGGCTTGTCAAAGATGAAACTTACCAAGAAACAGAACAGGCCAGAAGAAACAAGACCAAAGACCTTTTCTTTAACTTGACCAACAAAAACAAGATGTCAAAGGGAGAGACGAAGAAGATGGCGCAGACTTTAAAAGCACAGAATGAAGGAGGGTGGTGATCAAAACGACGCTGTTCCAGACAAGCAGCAAAGAAAAAGAGAGAGACTGGGAGAGACACGCGAGCGCGTGTTCACACGATAAAGACTGTCGTGATGGTGGGTGTGGTGGTTGAGGATGGAGAGAAAAGAGAGACAAAGGCAGATCAAGGCGGTTTTGAGAGTTGGGGTCTTATATGTGACATGAACTAGTTGAAAGGAATCGAATCACCTTGTTGTTGCCATTGTCGGTGCCATTGCCATTGTCAAGGACAGGGATCTCATCGTGGTAGCTCTCAACGGATGCCACCCGCCGTCTCTGCCTCCGTGAACCAACCATTGAGGTGGAGTTGTCCATAGTCTTGTTCAAGGGGGGCTAACTAGGGCGAAGTTGAAGCGATCGTCATTGGCTCTGGGGTCATCACGGACTGTTTCAAACGAGGCCAGGCCAGGCAGGGTCAAAGCATTAGAATGGGGGATGGATGATAGATGAAACAAGAAATATTCGATGCTTGAGTTAAAGATAGGACGCGATGATGCTGATGCTGAGGATGAGAATGGATTTCGTTGCAAGCGAGAAAAAAGAAAGGAGAGGCTCTCATCCAGTAACCGAGCAGAACACCCCATACTTCTCACCTAAAAAGGAAAGTACCTATCTCTCCGAAATCAGTCTAGCGCTTTGTTTCACTGCATGACCCCGGACAAGCCAGCGGGTGGCTCACGCCGCATCAAAAGAAGCACTCCACTGCCCTGGGGATGATTCTTGCCCAGCGGCAAAGGACCCAGATTCAGAATTGAAGCCATCACAAGTCTCATCCACAAGATCAACATCTCGGGGTATTCGCTCAGAGTGAGAAAAGAAGGTGTCGGGTGCCTTGCAGCGGGAACAACCCGTGGCATCCAATACACAGTAAGGTAGCATTGACAATCAATAGTCTGTCTGTCCATAGACTTTACATGGATATCACCGTAATCACTAAGTTTGAGTTTACATGCTCTACTAATTTCCGCACAACATACCCTCCTCCATTCCTCCAGAACTCAAAGCTCGCTGTATAAACGAAACCACATTCCTGCTGCTTAAGCATTGCGCCTCGTCCGTTAATTAGATTTCCCACCTCTCTGCGCCATCCCCTCTCCGTCTCAGCTAAACCAGGACCCTTCAGAAACACGCGCGCGACTATCATGGAATAAGCGCTTAACCAACACATCGCCGAAGTGGCTCCGGTAATCTAACTGAAAGGGATTTACAGCAGGGTCTTGCTTGGAAGCGGTTATCCAAGCCATTGATATCAAGGACTGGAGTGTTACAAAAGCAAGTTTTGATGAAATTTCTACTAATTTCATGCTACTGATTCACCTAAATCTTGATTATACAGCGAATCAATAGAACTGAAGTCATCACAGCCAACAAATCCTCTTCGAGGTCTCCTGTCTCAAAACACACCTCTCCACATCCCGCCACACCATCATGCGCAATCGCATTCCGCCCAATCCAACACAGCGCATATCAATCTCAACATAGAGTCGCATTTAAGGTCAACGGCTACCTGCATGTGGTACAACATAGTCTATCCTGTCCTATATTTGTAGGTCATATAGACTTATAAACATCTAGATCAGGTGAACAACATATATTAGTTCAGGGTGCCCGTTTATGCAAAACTGCACCATCTGTTTCTGATCTTCCCTCACATGATCTACGCTCTATTCATCACACGCTTTGTGTTTCACTCACCATCCTTCATTTATCCATCTCATCCCGCATTTCGATATCCATTGATGCGCATTCCCGTCAATCTCCCTTGTTTCTTGCATTGAACCATGACCCTGCAACCACTTAAACAAATTTATTTGACCGTTCGTGAAACGAAGCACAAACAAGAAGCTTAGAAGGCAAGTTGAAAATATTAAATTCATTCATACATCAAACTCCAGGCGCATCTATGTAATCCAAATCGCTCATCAACGCAGTTGACGAGTAACCCGCCAAACTCAAATGTGCTCCGTGAGGTTGCACGCATGCACCATGTCCATGCCCATGTCCAACATGCCCAATGCTGTCCATACATCTTGAAAACAGTCTAAGCAACCCTTCCGTGTCATAAGTCGTAAAAGCCAGCTTCTAGTACGGCTGGCTCATTATTATCCCTGCCCTTCATATTAATCCGTCGCGGGCTCAAGGCTTAGATGAATCCTCCATCCACCTCGGCAGGTTTGGCACTCTCGATACTCTCAATACCGTCGACATCAGCACCAAAGTCCATGATCAAGATCTTGGGGTCCTGTCCCGTGCTGACAATGCGACGGTAATCACTCTTGGCGCTCAGCACCCAGCTCGCATGCCACTTAGGAAAGTCGAGCAGCTGATGTCCAGTTTCCATATCCCACACCTTGATATCGGTGTCGTAGCTTCCACTGACCAGTCGGCCACTGACACTGTCTATGTGGAGGCTGCGAACCAGGTTCTCGTGGGCACGCATTTCGCGTAGACACTCTCCAGTGTTTGCATCCCAGATGCGGATAACTTTGTCGTTACCAGCGGATGCGATATATCGGCCATCTTCGGAGAATTGGGAGCAAGCAAGCCCCTTGGTGTGCCCCGTGAACTCGCGAATGTTTTTGCCGGTCTCAATGTTCCACAACTTGACGCGGAAATCCCCCGAACAAGACACGATGGTGTTGCCCCGCATCTGTACTGCGTTGACAGGTCCGCTGTGTCCTCGGAGCTGCTTGATCAAGTCGCCAGTGTTTCGATCCCAGACGCAGATGCTAAAATCCTTGCTGCATGTGACGATATGCTTGTCATCAAAAGCAAGATCGAGAACAGCTGCGGTGTGGTGTCGAAGTCGGCGAATGGGTCGGTATCCTGCGCGGACGTCATAGACGATGCAAGTAGAATCGGAGGATCCAGTGACGAGGATTTCGTCGTCGTACTGCAGGCATAAAATGGAGGCCATGTGATGCGTGGGGAATGACGTGCTGCGAGGCATGGAGAAGTTTGACCTCTCGTTGTCGGAAGATCCAGAAGCGAAATGGGTAGGGTTGCCCTCCTCATCAAGGAGCATGTAGGGTTCGCTGATGATCTCAGGAGGTCCGATGATGAGGGTGCATTCGAGGGTGTGCATATCCCAGATGCGGATCGTCTTGTCGCGGGAGCCAGTGATGATTTTGTGCCTGCTCAAGTTAGTAAATGGATTACAAAACGGTCGAATAACTTACTCGTCAAACTGAAGGCAGTAGATACTATCCTTGTGCCCATTCAGATAGACAGGCCTGGCCTTGCCAGTCTTCCATCGCTGGCTCAACTCCTGCTTGACACGGTAAATGTCCTTCCAGTCATTCTTCGGTGAAATAGGAGGAACTCCGAGGCCACTTCCAGGTGCAACAGGCTCACTTGTAGCATAGGTAGCAGTAGTCTCGCGAAGACAAGACTCACGCCAGATGTGCTGATTGCTGACAATTTTATTCCAGTTCGTACAGACCATACTGGCGTTGGTGAGGGCCGAAGCGTCGAGGTTCGCTAGAACATGAATGGCGAGCTCTGCGGGGAGTCTGGAGATAAAGTCGATCGTACTAATAGAAGCGTTCTGGTCAATCTCACTCTCGGTCTCGCTCTCAGCACCAGGAAGCGTCACTGTAATTCCGATGCCACTCTCCCGATCGTTGCTCTCATCGTTGGTGCTGGGGTTCAGCCACATATTATAAAGACCTTGGCGAGCCAGGTACTCATTCTGCATAGCAGCAGAGGCCTTAGCGGCTGCTCCAGAGTTGTTAGGAATGACAGGTGGTTCGCCGTGGAAGCCGGGGATCGGGAGATGTGAAGAGTTGTCTGAAGAGTTGTCATAGTTGTATGTGTTATGGTCGTGATTCAGATCGAACCCGTAGATGGATCGTGAACGACGAATGGTAGCTTGCCGAAGACGATTCCAGGTCGAGTGCGCATTGTTATATGAAGTGATAGGTCTGCCAGCCTCGGATTCCTCGTTGTCTTCAGCGATCGAAGGTCGGCGATGAACCATACGGTTGATCGAGAGCGAGGCGCGGCGAAACATGCCCTTAATTTGTTTGGCACCGGGTGTGTGGAAATGGTGATGATGCTGGGTCTCGTGATGGGCGTGGTTCAGATCGTGGACGTTGTCTTCGGTGTCGTCAACAGCGAGATCGTTAAAATGCCGAGAAAGATGCTGTGAGTGAGAATGATCATGTCCAAAAACAAACGACTTGGGTCGTCGCCAGCCCAGAGAAAGGCTCATGCTGCGATTCCGAGGAGGGGCAGCTGTGTGCATAGCGCCTGCTTCGGAGCGAAGGGTGCTGTTCGCGGTCTGAGTATTAGGCGTAGGAACGCCCGAAGACGAAGATTCAGAGGGGTATTCCATCATGGCTTCTTGAGCAGGAGCCCAGTCGCTGACGGGAAAGATGCGCTTCGTCATACTCGAGGTTGGACCAAAACTGTCGGAAGTGGGATAACGATCGTGTATTAAAATGGGCTGTGCTGGGCTGTGCGGCACGTCTCGAGGTTGACAAGGAAGATGGCGATGGCGATGGCGATGGTTATAGTTATCAAGGAGTGTCGAGTCGACTCGGATAGTCGATCAATAAGAGAGGAGCCAAATGAATGCGCTCGTGGCAGGCTCGGACCTTGTTGTTGTTTACAGTATAGTCGTGTGGTCGCAGAGGCGGTCTCAGGCTTCTCTTTAAGTTTGGCGGCCCTTGTTTTGAGCCCGTCTGCCGATGGTGCGGTTCGGGTTGGGTGGCAACGGTACGCGAGACTCAAAAAGACGGAGGTTTCAGAGCCTTTGCTTGGTCCTCGTTATAACCCCTTTTGCGCTCTGTGTCAGTCCCAACGAAAAGAGAAAAAGACAACAGCAAAGAAGTAAAGTAAAGTAAAGTAAAGGAATGAGAATGTAAGTGCGGGAGGGAGAAGTTGGCTTCTTGAGAAAAAAAACCGTTGGATTAGCAATCCCGGCTCAGCCAGCAGAAGACAGGGGATAACTAAAGTGAACTGCCACTGAAGGGAAGGGATCTAGGCAGGGGGTCCCCTGATTGGATTTTGGATTTTTTACAACAAAGAGCGAGTCAGAAGAACGGGATGATCAGGGGAATAAAATATGAAGAGGGTGTAAGGGAAAGAATTTTAGGTATCCCTTAACAAAGATCGGTCAAGTTAAAGTCGAGCTATGTTATCTGATGACCCTTGGCGGTGATTTAAGGCGACTGTCCCCAAGTCATGCTTAACGCCATCTTCAGCACAAGATGACATGCACCTGTGAGCTAGCGTTGCCCCAGAAGAAGTCTTGGGATGCGGGAAGACACCGATTCTTGATTTAATGAGCGGAGGTGGATCTTTTGGTTCCAGTTTTATCGGAGCCCGCGAGCCTTTTCTCAGTCACAGTTTGTATGTCTTTTTCAAGTTAATCAATAGATGCAGGTAACAATCTTTGCTTTTTCAATCTGTAGCGGTGAGGTAGGGTCCCTTAAGACAAACACCCTGCCGCTAGCCGCCCCTCCATCAATCAAGCCATCTTCAGCCAACCTACCAATCTCAGCTAGGTGAAAAGAACTCTGCAGAGTCAAGTGGCGATGCAAAAACCATCGTGTTCTTATTCCCGGGCCTGAATCTTCAGCAGGAAAGTGTTTCAATTTCTGGCTGTTATGCTGCAATGCTGTGATTATAATGTAGCAATGTTGTTGGACTACTCATATTACTATCGTTAATCGTTATTAACAAGATCTCCAACGTCCAATAAGCTGTGTAACACATCTTCACCACAACAACAGCGCTACTTCAAGAACCCATATGCGGTACGAATTCAATGCGTCCAGGGGTCTTTATTAACACCCCAAACAAGCTATCCCCCAAACCAAACCCCGGATTTACTAGGCTCGGGTCACTGCTTGATTTCCTAATCCTTGATCCCGTCTATGAAGGAATACCCAAAGTTCTCATAAAATAAGAGAATATTTAGGGAATCCTTACTGTTTTATTTGGAGTCTTTGTTATCAGAAACTTTTATTTGCCGCTGTGTAGATCGGTACTCTGGAAACCGAGGAGAGAAAAGGATTGGAGCTATTCTAGCGTTAGTTAGAGTTAGTTTCTTGGAAAGACCGATATCGGTCCTCGTAAGTCGATGTTTAGATTTCTTGTTTGGCGTTGGTCCTTTTTCTCATCATTTTTTTTTCATCGTTGGGTTCAATTGAGTTTAAGATATCCGATGCTGGATAAGGGGAAATTTGATTCGAGTTTGTCTTCAGGTTTAGGATTAGGGCTACCCTATTGGATACCAAGCTGCTGGAACAAAGTGAGATCTACTCACATTCTACAGAACTCGCAATGTTGATATAAGAGCTGAAGTTTCTCTCCATACGTAGATATAAGCTTCCATCTTCTTAAGATATAGGGCGGAGGTCATTTCTTCAACATCCATAATGGGTCTCACTCAATTGACGTTTGTTATACAACATGAGGTTGGTGGTTTCGGAGGCACGTAATACATGCGTATCATTTGCCTTCTTTCCAAACATAATCTGCAGACTGACCGCATTGTGTTTCTTCAATGAAATATTTACTCTGGCATATTAATGTCTGCAATCTTGAATCTGTTTCAATATGCAACCTTGTTCAAAGCTTAATGTAGCAGGCCTATCGTGGGGAAGACAGTGGATCAATCTTTTCCCGCGTCAAGGATCCATAATGAAGTTTTTATGAGTTGCTCAATATCACAAAACACCACGTTGCGACATATCAAAGACAATAAAACTCACCTCCAACGGCCAATTGGTCCTATCTCTTACCAAAAGTCGTCATGACCACTCCCCAAAAACCTGCCCAGGTGGCTTTCCGCATCCATCCAATCTACCGCATCTTCTTTCTCGTTCTCGAGCCCATCTCCGCTCTCGTCGGCGCATTTTACACACACTTCCGCCAGGAAACCTACCTTACGCTCTTAAATGCAGAATCAGCGCCAGAACAAGCACCAAAGTCCACATCGGTCGCTATGTCACAGCTCGCCAACATGTTCTTCTTTTTCGCGATTAACGAAGCTCTCGTGCTGCGATCCACGGCGGATCTGCGTGTTTGGCGGACTGTCCTTCTTGTCCTGCTTATTGCGGATCTGGGACACTTGTTTTCGATGAGTGAGCTTGGATCGAGGATTTATTGGGATGTTGCGGCGTGGAATGCTAGTGATTGGGGAAATGTCCCGTTTGTGTATCTTGGTATGAGTATGAGAATGTGTTTCCTCATGGGATTTGGGCTGGGCGAGTCGAGGGCTTTGAAGAGAAAGGAGTGGAAGAAGCAGTGAAGCTGTCGTCGGTGGTTTATAGCGAGGTTCGGTATTTGGGGCAGCGAGGTCTCGGTTTTTGGTGTCCGATGTTTATGGTCATGAGAAATGAGTTCGATATATAACTTGACTACGCCTTGACGAGGCATGATTTACGAGGTCTAGAACACATGATGGTCATGAAACAGAATACCCCCATTCAGGACGAACGGAACTATTCAACAGAACCTCAACAGTAGACCATCCTCTTGTCATAGATCGCTCCCCTCATGCTACCTCATCCCCCACGATTCTTGGTGGAGGAATCAGCCTCTGCCGGCCCACGATAATCCGAGCTCATGTCGAGAGTCATGATGGACCCTCAACCAATCAATCGCCACCATCGGGTATCGGCTATCGCATGTCGCCAGTCTGCAATTCGGGCATAGCGCCCCGAGACCCCCAAACCACTCCAACACTCCCCCAAACTGCGTCGCCTACCCGAATCAGATGATCGCTTCATGATGGAGGGGTCGCAGAAAATGCCCCTCACGTACAGTACGGAACCAGTAGCCAACGCGATGAGCTCACTTATAATAATGGAACCGGTAGTCAACGCGATGAGGGGTGAGCTTCGTTGAGTGGGGGTCTTGGACAGCTCGCTCGTCTCGTCTCATGACAAGTGTTTACTGTTTATAAAGATTCCCCAGACCCCAATTGACTCTGTTCTCCCCCTCTTTCTCGTCATCTGAATACTTTGATATCTTTGCTTCAATCCATCATGTCTGTCCCCGATAAGTTCCAGGGCTTCCAGTCCCCCAGCGCCGAGCACTGGACCGACTTCCAGAAGAACTCGTTTGAGCCCCGTCCCTTTGGCGAGTACGATGTCGACATCAAGATCGAGTGCTGTGGTGTCTGTGCCAGTGATCGTCACACCATCAGCGGTGACTGGGGTGGCTGCCCTTACCCTCTTGCTGTAGGCCACGAGGTTGTCGGCAAGGTTCTTCGTGTTGGTGAGAAGGTCACCCTCGCCAAGGTCGGTCAGCGTGTCGGTGCTGGTGCGCAGGTCTGGTCTTGTATGGAGTGTCGTCAGTGCAAGAATGACAACGAGACCTACTGTAAGCATCAGATCGACGCTTATGGCGCTGATTACCTTGATACCGGTTTCAAGACCCAGGGTGGTTACTCTTCTCATACCCGTGTGAATGAGTACTGGTGAGTACACTTGTAGCTCCAATACCTGACTGTCTGACTTACAAAACTCATAGGGTCTACCCCATTCCCGAGGCTCTGTCCAGCACCCAAGTTGCTCCTATGCTCTGCGCCGGCATCACCGTATACAGCCCCTTGAAGCGTCTCGGCGCCGGTCCCGGCAAGAAAGTCGGTATCGTTGGTATCGGTGGTCTCGGCCACTACGGCGTTCTCTTCGCCAAGGCCTTGGGCGCCGAAGTTTGGGCCATCTCCCGTTCGCGAGCTAAGGAGGCCGATGCCCGCGAGATGGGCGCCGACGGTTTCCTGGCCACTGGTGAGGAGAACTGGACCGAGGGCCACAAGATGTCTTTCGACATCATCATCAACACCGCCACCTCGTTTGAGGGCTTCGCTCTCAGCGAGTACCTCAGCCTGCTCGATGTGCACGGCCACTGGAACTCAGTTGGCCTGCCCGGTGGTGATGGTATCTCAATCCGCAACCAGGACTTCATCAACAACGGTTGCTACATCGGCACATCGCACTTGGGTAGCCGCCGCGAGATGCTCGAGATGCTCCAGCTTGCTGCCGACAAGGGCATCAAGTCCTGGATTGAGGAGATTCCTATCTCCAAGGAGGGTCTGCAGCAGGCCATGGAGGCTCTGAAGACGAGCTCTGTCCGCTACCGATCTTGCATGACCAAGTACGACGACGCATTTGGTGCTTGAGCGGGTGATTTTGTGAAAAATAAAAAGAAAGGAGTTTGGTGCGAGTTATGAATGAGTTAATGGTGGAGCTAGATGCTCTTGTTGGCGTGATACAAAGACACCTTGATGGGTCGAAATGACGAATATGTCTATACTATACGATCATGTCCGAATGAAATGATGAATTGAACATTATGAAACACATTTCCTGTCGTTGCCAATCACTGCTTAGAATTGAGGTATGGTGACCCCTTGCAGGGGTCTTATAAAGCCAATTGTTTCATAATCAATGAGCCTGTATCTGCTTTATAATGAACATCGTGGAGTCTAAATTTGGAGTTGATTCCATCAACGTTACTAGTCAATCGGTAGGCTAACTCAGGCTATTTTCGCTTACACCCCCACATAGCATTTCGTGGAGTCGTGGGGTTGCCATCGTCACATCACAATGAAGGTCAGCAACTGTGAAGAAGAGCTGTAAGCGGGCAATTGAAGTAACATGGCAAGAGTAAGAGTGACTGGTCTCCAAGACTACTGTAACAATGATCCGAAAAACGGAGTATATTAATTAGCCCGCTGACTCTCATGTTTACATCCTTCAACACCGTGAAAATGGCAAAGGTACCCATGTCGTTCATACTATTCCTCATTCTGCCTCGCCGATGCCACGCTGGAGCCATCTCCGGTCATCTCCAACGGAGACCGGCGGAGGATCCCAAGTGACTCACGATGCCGCTGCACATATTCAGCCATTTCACAATAAGCTGAGTAGAACAAAAGACTTTTCAAGCGGGTTTTTCTGTTCGTCATTTTGGGTCTCGCCGAGAGAAGGGATGCGATTAGCAATCTGTAATGATCGGTGTGTATTTTGTGCAAAAGGAGTCATACTACTTGGCTTTCACGATTGTTTTAAGATGAAGCACATCGCCAGTTTTTCATGATTTGGCGATACCCTCACTTACACACTAAAAAAGCACTTATACAATCAATACAATCAGACCAATTACTTGCATACTTGCCAATCTACTTCTCCACATTAGTACTTTCATTCATTGACCCCTAACTGCTACTCGCAAACATCATGTAAGTAAAGCCCCTTTCTACCTCGAACTTCATGACTAACAACACCACAGGGGAAGCCCATCAAGATCTCAAACATCAAGCCCTGGGGACTCATCATCAACCATGGAACTCACACGCCGCTTCCGCCGCTCCTGCAGCAAGGCAGAGATCGTCTCAGTCGGCATCTCATCTTCCACTTCCGCCTTCGCAATCTACACAGCAGCCCAAACAGCTCAATCTTGGATCGACGTCTTTGACATCAAGACTCAGCGAGGCTACTCCAAGACAAGCGGCTCACGCGCTGTTTTCTCGCCAAATGGATCTAAGCTGGCGACTGTGAGAGACTGGACTGTTCAGCTCACTGGCGGTGTTGACTTCCACCACTCCAGCACTGTTTTCCTGCGAGACTACGTCAGCGGAAAGACAGCTTGTGAACTCAAGGAGGCTAAGGGTGAACCAATTGCTTGGAGCCGTGATGGAAAGGTCATTGCAGTTGGAGAAACGAGAGATCGCATTGGAGTCTGGGACGTCAAGAGCGGAACTCGAGTCGGCAGAGTTCTGAGCCACATCGATGCAGTTACCCACGCTGCTTTCCTTCCTGATCGCAGCTTGGTTACTATCTCACGCGATGGAACGCTGCGAATCACAAACACGACGACTTCCAGGACGATTCGCCGCCTTGAGATCGATGGCTCAAATAACCCTCGCGCTCTAGCCGTCAGCCCTGATGGTCGACGCATTGTCTCTGTCTGGGGAACTAACGTTCACATGTGGGTTCCATCTGCGAACGACTTGACGTCTTACAACCTCAACGCAGTACGCCGCTGCGAGGGATGGCCCCTGGCGATCTCACCCGACTGCCGATACATGCTCTGCAGGACTGAGGATGGCTTCGACATCATGGATGTTGCGACGGGTACGGTTATGTACGAGGAGAATACGGAGGAGATGGTAATGTCTGGTGCTTTCGCTGAGGATGGAAAGACTCTTATTCTTGGAAGGATGGATGGCATTGTTGAAGTCAGGGATGTTTTTGACAGGAGGGCTTGAAAAGTTGTGATACCCACAGGATATTCAGATTGTAAACGAGTTGGATAGATGTGTTTTTGATGGAATTGGGCGTTTGATCTTCTAATGGCGCATGGAAAATGTTCAGTTCTTAGTCAGGTATTCAACACCGCCGTTAATTGATAAGAGCATATGCCAGGCTCTCAACAGCATTTATTGTATAAATAATGTTCATTACTTGCAAACCTGTGAGAGTTCTTCTGTCAAATCATGTTAATGCGCGCAAACAAAGCTTAACCGTTAGACGGATGTCTTTTTACTTTTGGCTGTATGCAAGATAAATGCGCGCAGCTATGGGGAAGCTTTGAGAATGACACATCCGATGCAAACTCAAACCCTTCCTATGGTGGTTCAGACTTGGAAATTCGCAGGGTCAGACTCTAAAGTGATGCTGTAGCATGCATGGTTCATGGCTGTAGTAGCTTACGATTAGTACGTTATTAATTGACAATGTCTTCTTGTAATTGATCGTTGAAAGAGACCTTTCGTTTCAAAGCGATGTAATTCTGGTTTCTTTTTGAGGTTTACCTATATGAACTGCAGAATAGACCTTTCGTCCAATCAGGACTCTTATCAGTGGCTTACAACCAGGTTTCATCTCGAAATGTCCTCACATTACGCAGAACCAAACTTAATCTTTATAATCATTTGCGTGGATTTCCATGCATTAATATAAAAGAGCGCTCTTATATTCGGCGTCTTCTGCTTCCTATTTCATTAATCGTACCTTTACCTGTCCAAGTATCTGTCTACACTGAGACTACCACTTCACCAACTTCAACTTTGCCTTTAACTGAGATATACGGCCTGGACTTAAAACACTTCCTACTTATCACCATGAATACGTTACAACGCCTCCACGATAATCTGGTCTATCTGATCTGCCAGCTCTTCTGTCGACACTGCGAGGAAAAGCATCTCATCACCCCCAGTAACGGGACATGGGAGTGCGACGGCGACCTCAAAGTGAATCGACGCACTCTTGTCAGTCTTTCAAAGATATGCAGGAGCTGGAGGTTCACCGCCCAGAAAGTCCTGCATCACCACTTCGGCTTTCCAGAGTATACCAGCGACTTCTACAAACGTCAGGTTCTTTTCTGCAGGACCATCTATGAGAACCTGGTGCTTGCAGAGCAGCTACAGGTCGCCCACCTCAAGCGTACATTAATGTTTCCCAATTTGAAACTGTGCCACGACTGGGTTTTAGGAACCTTTGAGAAATACTCTCAATTCTTGAGGTATCCGTTAGAAGCTTTTGGATATTCCACTCTGTGCTGGGAGAATTATATTGTACCGCTCATCTTATTACAGACACGGAATCTTGAACATCTCGCTGCACACGGTTATCTCGCCTCGGAATTCTGGGAAATGTTCGACATACAAGCTGTTGTTCAGGCTCGCGCTCTGCCGCGTGATCTCAAGTCCCTTTCGCTTGGACGACAAAAACTGCTCCACATGCGACATAGGCAACCATTTGTCTCGGTGTCGAGGACTTCTATAGGTGGAGCTCTCCAGGCCTTCGGGAATCTCCAAGTGCTGTCGATTTCACATACGGACTTGCGGTTCCTCCCCGAGCAGTTACCACTCCAAAAGCTGCGAAGCATTCGGATCGCTAATTCTTGCGTGATCAAAGAGGACCTGGAAAATCTGATCAACAGCACTGGATCTCTAGAGGAGTTTGTTTTCAGAGAGATAAACGGTATATATGTGTCACGTAATGACATCGTAACAGCCCAGGAGATCTGTGAGATGTTGGCGCCTATGAAGAAGACTCTAAGAAGAGTTGTTCTGCAAACCTCACCGACAAGAGAGACCCCTACCGCCGCGAGTGAACTGGTGAATCTGGAAGAGATGAGAGTCAACACGGAAATGCTCGGTGATATCTTCGAACTCTTCGAAGCGAATCAAGTTCTTGATGAAGACGCGTTGATGGACACATTTCCGGCATCTCTCCAGACGCTATGTGTTGACGTCTCCATGGAAGATCTTTACCACATCAGACGTGCGTTGACCAGCTACGTTCGGTCAACCTACAGAGAGAATCCTGAGGAGCAAAAGTTACGACGAGTCATTATTCATTTTATCGACTTCTCGGTTACGGATGATGATGCAGAATTCATTAGCACGGCAGGGGAGCTCTCAATTGAAGAAAGGATGGCATGGGAAGAGATATTCTTCCGCATTGGATGCGGTCCTTCGTGGCTAAGAAACGGGAGTGTGACTTTCACCGAAGAGCCGTTCCGATGGTATAATTGCAATGAGGTTGGCACAAACACGATGCTGCCTAAAGCATAAAGGATATTTATCGATACCATAATTGAATCGTACTAGGAAAAGTTGGAAAGTGGATTACTATCCACATTCGTGATACTACGCTTTACAAGTCCTACCGTACTTTGATACATGCCTTTCCTCGCCATATAGTGCACACACAGGAATAACAATGCACAAGGAAACGTACATGAACATATATCTTCATAGAGAAGGACTGGGAGAGTGTTTGTGATATTGGTCATATGTTTGTGAAGGCCAATGGGGTAGTTGCCCCTGCATAAGGGAGACGTATAACATAGAAACGAACTCTACTATAGCATGGTACCCAATCATCAACGTAAACAGGCAAACTTAGGCTTATATTTATTGTTAACGGAACTTACTGCGGCGAATGTCAAAAGCCCGGTGGATAACTGTTGAACAACGAACTGGATTATATAGACTATTACAAATGTTAACCCTCAACATACTGATCCAAGTCAGTAGAGAAACACAGGAACGGAGCTCAATACTTGAATCACAAGATCGCGCGGCGTAAGTGAAAGACTGCATACTTCTTTTTTATAGTCACTTATCATCTTGATATACATTGCCCAGGTATAAATATCTCGACAGCCCGCTTAAAAGCTATCTTTCCCATCCAACTCAAGCTCACCGCGCTCCAGATCAAGCATCATGAATCTCCAAAACCTGAAGCAAGAGCTTATATACTTAATTTGAGAGACAATGTGTCCACATTGCCATGAGATGTACCCTGATTGGCCTAATGTTACGACTCACATAAATGAGTGCGAAGCGATACCCTTTCAACAGACCCTCGTCAATCTCTCTTTGCTCTGCAAGAGCTGGGGCTATATCGCACAGAACGTGCTACACCATCATTTTGGTTTCTTGGAAGCCGATTGAATAGTAGAAATACCGTTCTGCAGAACTCTTTGCGAAAACCAGCAATTGGCCAAGCATGTCAAACAAGTTAGATTGAAGAAGATTTACTCAATAAATCGTGACTTCGCGAGGAATGGTTCATTAAGTCTTTGAGAAAATTCTCTGATATTCTGGATTTCCATGGGACCAGTCTCGACCTTGAGGGTCCAGATTTGGCGGAATACATTACAGCACTTGTTTTACTTCAACTACCAAATCTCAGGCATCTTACCATGCGTGCTTTACCAGTAAAGAGCCTCCTGGAAAAGCTCCGGAAATTCATGACTAGCAGCCAACATGCCCATTTCCAACAACTTGCAAGTCTGACTATTTTCCCGGACACCGGCCAAGAATTGGATTTATCGGAAACCGAAGACGGCGGATTTTTGTCAACTCTTCACAAACTCCAAACGTTAACGATAGAGAACCCTAGGCGCCAAACACTCCGAGATACACTCCATCTCCATAATCTCCGCACGCTTCACCTTTGGGAGGTGTTACTGGGTCGAGAAGAACTACAACTCTTGATTTCTTCTACAGGACCATTAGAAGAGATCATTTACTGGGGAAGGTATCGCCGTAATGAACCGAATCCCGCTACGCTGCAAGACATTTGCAAAGTGTTGACGCTAAAGAAGATTACACTTAAAGAGGCGAGTATACTGACGAATTATAAAGCAGAATACTTCATGGCCACAAGTCCATTCCCTAATTTGACTTACCTACGTTTAGCCACTCAGTCTATCTGGCAGCTAACAGAAAAGGACCTAATCCTACATGACCAGTCCTTGGTGGGTGTATTTCCCCCTTCCCTCTCAACCATTAAGTTTGACATTGGGGATGGAGACATAGAGGGACTGGCTGAGGCCTTCATCCCATACATTCTATCAAAATGCACGGATAGCCCTGAGGATCAAGTGCTGAAATCTGTGGTTCTTTTTATCTACGTCGTCCCTGAAGAAATAACACCAAATTCCTCTGAGCCCTCATACAAGTCAGTTTTTGAGGCAATCAAGCAGAGATGCTGGCTATTTTTGGAAAGGGGGAGTATAGAGGTGAAACAATATTGGGTTAAGACGGACTAGATGTTGATAGGTTTGAGAGCACTATGACAGATTTAGTGAATGTAGGCAACTTCCGATAGTAGCCGAGTACCCAAAAGACCAACATTAGAACTCTTGGTAGGTCCATGAGTCTCGAGTAGTAAATGGCTCGTAATATACCTTAACTACTGATGCTCATTTTCATCACAAACACTGCTGTTTATCCTTGGTTACATAGGGTCCTAACCAGTCCGTATGCAGCTACTCAGTGCATCTGCCTCTGAAATGTCTTTGTTGCGAGGAGTTTTGACAACATCAACGATAATTAGCCTGGATATGAGAAATCTAATTTAAAAGTTACTAATAGTATATATGTTGATTAACTGGTCAATAGCTCAGTTAGCTAGTTTGTATCACAGATGGTGTTCCCAATGTAAATATTGCAACTCTCTCATCACTGCCATACTGAGAACAGCATCACAGCGTCAACCAGCTTGTGTGAAAGAATGTATTGGTTTCTGTTACAGTTATTCATCTATTTTTGACGTTTCCGAAGTTTAAAAGCTCAGCAGCATGCTCTAAATTTACCCTTTACATACGACTTAAACCGCATCGCTCCTAACTAAGTACCATGGATCTTCAAAATCTTGATGCATATACCGTCCACCTGATTTGCGAGAGTTTATGCCAACACTGTGACGATCCCGATAAGGAGGTAGCTGTATATAACTATGGCAAAAATCCCGAATCGAAAGCCAATCGACAAGCACTTCTCACACTCTCTTTGCTATGTAAGAACTGGGGCTATATCGCGCAAAAAGTCCTCCACCACCATTTCGGCATCTTTGAAACCCAGCTCATGGCCCAGGTTCTACTCTGTAGGACGTTATGGGAGCGGCCAGACTTGGCAAAACAGACCAAATATGCTATTCTGAGGCATATTGAGACATTTGACCATACTATACCCTTAGAGGGATGGGTTGTTGATGCCTTGAATAACTTCTCATCTCTTCTCAACTTTCCAGGAACAACATTCGATCAGTCGGCTCAGACCTGGGAACAGTTCATCGCACCACTTGTCCTCCTTCAATTACCAAATCTCAAGCAGCTTGAAACTTCGGCAGAGGGCAATTGGGAGCTATTCGAGAAGTTCAACAAGGAGGTTGTTATTCGCGAAGGCGCCATCCCCCTTTCTATCAAGGCTTTGGAAGTTGGAACAAATATGTCCGATGATTAACAAAGCGACTCTCCTGTCCCTATTGATTTCTCCAAAGATGCTTTCGGTGGGATCCTCCCTGCTTTCAAGAATCTTAAAACGCTAGTTCTAAGGGACCCCCTTCCTGAGACGATCCGAGCCCCATTATATCTTGAGAATATCTGCAGACTTGACCTCATTTCAATGAGGTTTCATAGGGAACAACAACTCTATTCCGTCATTTCAGCCACAGGACCCTTGAGAGAGTTCAGATACAGGTCAATATACGATCCCCAAGAGGAATACTTGACGGGCCAGCAAGTTTTTGAGGTTTTGGCCCTCAGGAAGGATACCTTGAGGAAAGTGATTGTCCAGACTAAATACTCAGCGGGGACCTTTACTACGGCGAGATACTTAACCGGTCTGACGTACCTGGCCATGAACTGCGAAGGCATCTGGAACCCTACAGAAGATGAAACAGTCATGGATAGCCAAGCTTTAGTGGCAGCATTCCCACCTTCGGTGCAAAGACTAGGGCTCGATATCTATAAAGAAACTTTGGAAGGGATGAAAGAGGCGATTATCGAATACATTGAATCAACTTGCCGCACATCGCCAGAAGAACAAGTGCTCAAAGCCGTGGCGATCAAGCTCTTTGGACCGTTTGATTCAGATACGCCTGAAAGTGAGCTACCTTCATTTGTCTCTTCTCGAAGGGCGCTCGCCGATCTAATTAAAGAGAAGTGCAGGCAGTTTTTGGACAATGGCGGGAGAATAGATGTTTGGACAAGGAAGAGCTCTTAGAGTAATACGCATCCTTAATTAGATAGT
This sequence comes from Fusarium sp. NRRL 53497, assembly GCA_013184445.1. Lineage (NCBI taxonomy): Eukaryota > Fungi > Ascomycota > Sordariomycetes > Hypocreales > Nectriaceae > Fusarium > Fusarium sp. NRRL 53497. Next base: position 100,750 of record JABCJZ010000026.1, on the reverse strand, counting down.
ATCGTAACATCTCACTCTACCAGTAATATTGATTATATGATGGCCCGTAATGTGACTTATTTTCCTTCCTCTAATGCATATGCAATTTCTTCTGTCAAAACGATCCGTGGGAGTTAGCACCTGAGGCCAGTAGTGAAGTCTTTGAAGCGGGCTTGGGCGGCCAAGAGATCGTCCCTCCTCAAAGGCCCTGATGCTATCAGACTTTTGCAATCTGCCTCACAAGTGCTGAGCGATGACAATAGAAACCAGAGAGGGCTATATGTCTCTGAGTAAATGAGGCATTTCCGGTTCTAAAAGAGCAGCCATAGCCCTAGTTTCAACTCTCTCATTGATCCTAACAACAGCTACTCACGAGAACTCGTTGTACAAACTCCTCGATTTACACACCATTGCTTTTAGGATATGGAGCCTTCCAGTCATGGTTTGGCCCTACGCAATAAGCATTGCCAACCACAAGCTTATCTGAACATCCCTCAACACCCTCTAACCCACTGTTGACCAAAAGGAGCAGATCAGTGTCAATGGCCGCAACCATATAGATATGAGAGCATGAGTCATTCTTGCTCGCAACGTACCAACGAACGCAACGCTTCGTCGTGCCTTTAGGGACTACGCTTCTCTTGGGAGCATCGAGCTTGTTATAGGTGCATGCATGGTACACCACGGGTATGAGCGGGTTGGCGCCTTGAGATAAACTGTTGTGCTGTCCGAAGGGAGCACATAAACCTAAGACGTTGCCGTAGAACTCGCTGAGCGGAGGCAAATGGATATATTTGGAGTCAACCCAAGGGCTATATAGCTGTATGTCTTTCTCGTAACTTATTGGTCGCGTTACTCTTAATGTTCCAACACTCTTCATCAGGTTGAAGAATGTAGGTGCGGTGGCATCTTGGGGGCATGCAGAGCCTGGTTCCATGTTCGATGGTGGTGTCAACGTTATAGTCGAGAAGGCGATATCTATTGGCAATAGGGAGCGAGGTTGATTATATGCCTTGTGTCGACGCTACCGAGTTGCATGTCTACCCCGGAATTAGTGAAGTTGAATAAAGTGTCACGCAAGACCTCATAGATACATCAATTTGCCATAAACCTTCAGACTAGCCCCTATAAACACGACTGCCCATTTTTTATCCCAATACCGCCGCCGATGGTGGGAAGCCATAGTAAGGAATTCCCGGGTTTTTAGGGTCTCTCTTGTGAGCCATTTCCAACGCATGAGGCCGTCCACAGTTTCGACCAAAGCAGAAATAATCCAGACCATATTGACCAAAGATGTACACTCGTAGGCGTCTTCAAGCCTGGGATCTGCCTCCACCATCATTACCCAGTATGACGAACCATATGTTCCACTGAGATCCTTGGGAAGCCCTTTGGCGCTGTTGTAATTAGAGCCAGAGTCTCAGATTCCACCGTCATGTAAGCTATATAGCGGATATCACCACTGTTTGATACGTCTCTCTCAGACTTAACCTAGTGGTTGAAATACTTGCGCTCTAACTGCTCTCTGTCTTCCAGCACATCGTTCTCGTAGCGGCGTATAAATTCCTCGTTTAGCTGTGTATCAACCTCGATAGGGATATGATCGATATAAACCAAGACTTCTTTTAACTGTGCGATGCGCTTCTTAACCCAGTAAGCCTCATCATCAGCCCACAATGTCGCTAGACGGCTGATAAGAGTAAGGGCGTGTTGAAACTGATCTTCTATTCCAGGACCGTAGGCGGTGCGTACGATGGTGAAACCCCACTGGTAAGGTCTGTGGCCGTGAGATAGCTGTAAGATTGCATCTAGTTTATGTATCATGTCACGGTTGATTCGAGAGTCTCCATCGAAGCGTCGCTTGCGGAATTCTTCGTCATACATCCATTCTGCCCAGGCTTCTGTCTTCTCCATAGTATATGTAGAGAAAGATATGTCGAACTTGGAGGCAAGAAGAGGAGAAAAGAGTGATGTGAGGAATTGAAATGGCGAGAACCAACTGATAGAGGTTGTTGGTTCGACATCAATTAAAAAGGACATACCACGCCATTCTGCCCCTCAGTAAGTGAAATATCGAGTGCTGTATCTCACCGCCTCTCGTTTCAACAATAAGCTCAATTTTTAGAAAAGTGATCAAGTTGATACATGATATGGCAGTTCAAAGAGTCCCGAGAGAATATCCACAAAGCCGGTCTGTCCATTTAATAGACCAGCTTTTCCAGGAACTCTGACAAGACCTTCTGGAATGTCTCTGGCTCATCAGTAGCAGGGTTATGTGCCGACTTCTCGAAAACAACAAGCTCACTATTCGGGATCCCCTTACTGATCATCTCCGACTCTTCAACCGGACAAATCACATCAAGGCGCCCAACAACTACCAAAGTCGGAACTTTGATCTCTCTTAATCTCTCCCGAACATCAAATCGAGGTTGAGAGTACGAAAAAGCAGCATTGTGAACCTCCCAGCGAAGTTCAGACCCTGCCCCTTCAAACGAGGCTGGCTCCATGCTATTCTCGCCAGACTGTTCAGGGGTATAGATGCTGACGATCTCAGCGAGACTATCCTCGGCATCTTTCTTGTCTCGTAGATTGCCGGACCAGAGTCTTGCTTGGCGTATGGGGTCTGGGTTGACGCGGTGGGAGGACAGGAGGTTTGCGAGAGCGCGGTGCGTGCCGAGGGGTCCGGACGCCCAGGTATTGCGTAGGATCAAACCCAGCAATCGGTTTGGATAGTTTATGGCGTAGTTCAAAGCGAGAAAGCCACCATAAGAACCTCCAGCGAGGATAAATTTCTCATCACCAACCCATGCCCTAGAAACAGTGTTAACGATAGATCTAGTTTGCATATTTGCAGACAATTGACCTGAGCTCATCGACGTCCACAATCCACTGCTCATCTGTAAAAGGACCCTTGAAGTCACTACTTCCACTGCCTCGATGATCATAGACAAGAACACGAAACTTGTTTGTGAGAAACTTGAATCCCTCTTTAATATCTGAATGCGTGGAAAGCCCCGGTGCACCGTGGAGAGAGATTATAAGGGGTTTTGACTTGTTCTCAGCTCCTAGGAGCCAGACGTTGAGTTTGACTCCGTCACTGAGCGGGACTTGGGTGTTGATTGCTGACATGATGTGTTGGTGAATGCGATATTCGTCTGTGGTTATATCTTCGTTTGAAAGAACGTGAGAGCCTGAAAGACTTTTATATATTCGTTTAAAAATTACACTTGGATTAGATACTGAGTTGTCGCCAATATCATTGCTGCGTCGTCGCTGAGCGAAGTGGAGATTTACATAATCTCCGAACCTCAACGCTGAATAGCATATTCTCCGATATGACAAGTGCAGGTTCTGATGGAGATTTCTGGTCTCCATATTCCTTTGAACCCCGCAAGATCCTCTTTAACTAATAGACATTAATGGAGTCCCGGTTCTGGCTGGCACCAGAGTCGGAAAGATTGCACTGACGGATTTTCTTGAGAAAAGTATATCAAACATAACCACCATACATATCAAAGTCAACGAAGTGTTTGGTAAGATGTCTCATTCGTAGGATATTTCTTTTTAATTATCCTAATAGTAACTCCTTAGCATAGGATAAAAAGATACCTAAAGCGGTAAAGGCTAACAATCAATCAACCTGTCTCTGTATCTGCATCCCCGTTTATAGGCTTGGTAACCACAATTGAAGTATCGCTCGCATGTCCAACTACCCGTCTCGTTGTGTTTGCAGCCGAGGCCAGACTGATGGCTTTTTGGACGACATTGTTCTCTTCTGAGAGTGACAATGTAGCCTCAACATCGGAAAAGTCCACCCATAGTATCTCATGACCCTCATGCTCTCGACTTCCTTCCCCTGGCAAAGGCAGAGCGTCAGAATCGGATACAGCAACGAACCAGTACATAATACGAAGGCATTCATCAGGGAGGCGCCTCGTGGAGACGGCAATGGGTGTTTCTTCGCGAGTATAGAACTTGCTGGTTGGCTGGGTTGAGAGCACCCTGACGGGGAGGAGGTCGGGGAAGATTCCTGTGGTCTCTGATACTCCGAGTATGGCTGTTTGTTCCAAAGTTTGTCCGAGGTGCTTTGCGCGTTTTGGGAGTAAGAAGAATTCGGTCTGTAGGACTCAGTTAATGGGAACCTTGGATCTATGGACATCTAACGTCACGGTGCCGCAGCAAACAACGAACTTGGATGCGAGATCGAGGTTCGAGAGTGGCAGTACAGATGGTGCGGTTGGTGGGGGGTTCTTTGGTAAGGGTATCTTCTGACGACGTGAGGACATGATCCAATATCTGATGTGCTGTTACTTGAATGTTAAAATGCGTGTTTTGACGAATGTGAATGATGAGAGAGTATGATTGCCTTCACCTAAAAGATTGTCTTCTTGCCTTGATTAGGTGCCTACCTAGGTATAGAAAGAGTGACAGAAGAAGTAACTTCCATCCAACGGTTGCTTCCGGAGAAACAACATCTAAGATATTTCCTTACATTCTTAGGCCTTTTGCCCTCAATACAGTGATGGAGTATTTTCGGTCATGCTAAAAAAGCCTCAAGATAGCCAGCTGTAAGGACATGCAAGTATAACGCCCACTTAAGTCGCTTTTGTCCACCAAATTCAATAGCATGCCTGTCAAATTAATTTATCAAGCTAACTGTTATACTCATGACTAGAATCGTTCCATTCCGAGGTATGTTATTAATCTCCGTTGAGCCGCACTTACAGCTTCGCTGAGCGAGATGGAACAATTTCCTAAATAGGTAATTTTCGTAAAGCGAACCGAGACTTCATCCACGGCTTTCAATTTGCTTGAAATATCCGACAAGACAAACAGGTTGTGTCTAATAAATAGTTCGTGCTTTCTCAATGATTAAATTAAATGTGTCTATCTCATCAAGTATATCCACCCTTCTTTGCAGAAATGTCGACTGAATCGGACTGTGAAAATCAACACACCATCCCCTGGGATCAAGATGCTGAAAATCCACAGAATTGGAGCACTTGGAGGAAAACAGTCAATCTCGGCATTGTATCAATCTTGGCTTTTATCACGTAGGTACCCGAGTTGGCAGTATAGATGTCTAATGTCTAACACATTGTTAGTCCATTAGAGTCTTCGGTCATCGTTCCCGGGGTTCCACTTCTCAAACAAGACTTTCACGAAACTCGACGACCTGTAACATCCCTTGTTGTATCCATCTTTGTTCTAGGCTTTGCCTTCGGTCCCGTGCTATTGTCACCTCTCTCCGAGCTCTACGGGCGTCGTTTGCTTTTCAATATTTCGAATGTCGTCACACTTGGCTTCTCGATCGGTAGTGCCCTTGCACCAAATATTACGTCGTTCATCATCTTTCGATTTATTGCTGGTAGTTTCGGAGCTGGTCCGATGAACATTGGTGGTGGGAGTATTGCTGATCAAGTGGAGTTGTCGAAGAGAGGGTTTGTCATGTCTATTTTCTTCACTGGAATCTTCTTGGGTCCTGTTATTGGGTAAAGCCACTTCCAAAGAATGGCAGCTGTGAGAATCTTGCTAACCTGCGGGAAAGACCCGTGATAGGAGGCTTCATTGCCCAAGATCTCGGCTGGAGATGGGTCTTCTGGGTTATGACTATTGTTGTAAGTATCCCAGTCTGTGTTCGATATTCGGAACTAATCTTACTGTCCAGAAAGGAGTAATGGCAATAGCAACCTTCTTCTTCCTCGCCGAAAGCCACGCCCCCACGATCCAGCGAAAACGAGCCAACAACAAAGAAGAACAAACATCTAATATTGAGAAGCCGAAAGCCAGCCAAGTTCTCCTACGATCAGTCTCGAGACCAATGAGAATATTGATTCGTAGCCCTATCGTTACCGGCCTCTCTCTATACCTCGCATTGATATACGGCTATCTATATCTCCTCTTCACCACTTTCTCAACTGTGTTTCCTGAGCAATATGGTTTTGGTATTGATACCCTGGGTCTTGCTTTTCTTGGGATGGGAGTTGGATGTATGGCTGCGTTGATATTACTTTCATGGCTAAGCGACTGGTTGCAAAATCGACTTACTCAGAAATACGGAGTGTCTAAACCAGAGTGAGTCTTTTTTATCAAAGGAAAAGCATCACTAACCATTACAAGATATAGGCTACTTCCGATCGTCCTTGGTATACCCTTGCTTCCGATTGGGCTGTTAGTGTATGGTTGGACAGCGCAGTATAAAGTTCACTGGATAGTACCCATAATCTTTACTGGGTTTACGGGAGCTGGCTTGATCTTCTCATTTGTAAGTCACAGGCGTGTTACCATGTTCTTATACTCATCTGCAGTAGCTTCCAACTCAAATCTACATGATCGATGCCTTCACAACTTATGCAGCAAGTGCTTTGGCTGCTACAAGTGTTGTTCGCAGTATAGTTGGTGGGTGCCTACCTATTGCTGGACTGCCACTTTATTCTGCTCTTGGTTATGGATGGGTAAGTACTAATATGTCAGCGGTTCTTGGTTCTTACTAAAGCTCCTCTAGGGAAACTCTCTTCTTGGATTCATCGCACTCATCGTATCAATTGCTCCTCTTCTATTCTGGCGCTATGGTGAAGCTTTGAGAAAGAAGTATGATGTTCAGTTCGACTAACAACTTACTTCACTTTCATGGCAATATCTTAAATCTTCTTACTGCTGCGTTTTCTCTCCACTTAACTTCTTTATAGACTTGATAGATTCATAATAATAGGGTGGCTATGACCTGAGCCTAGAAATTACACTTAATAACTCCTTGCTAAGGTCCTATTACTATATTGATTAATTTCGTAGTTTTGCAGCCCAATCATCTCGCTCCAACAACACCCGCACACAATCAAGTCTTCTCCTGAGATTCTCTGAAACATCCAACAACCACTTCAGATTAAGCTTCCCTGCGTCGCCCAACTCCAGTGTTCCCGCGATATACCTCTCTTCAAACCCCTTCGCGCCTTCATGATATGCTTGCACCGATATCTTCACATTCCGCGTCGCTTGTCGCAACATTAACTGCTTGACCGATAGGTCATCCTTCTTAGAGGGCTGGAAACCTCCCAACATGGTCTTTGTTGTGTCGTTGCTGAGATGATCTTCAGGTGTTTTGGCAAGCTCGCATAGAAGAGTGACTTGGCGTTGATGAAGCATGGCGAGGTTGATATGTCGAGGACAACCGGCGTCACAGTTCTCGCACGCTAGATATTGTGCAGAGTGATGGAAAGCTCGTTGGAGGAGCGTTAGAATTTCATCGAGGCCAGGTTGTCCAGGATCTCTGGTAATAGCATCCAAAGTGCCATTCAGTTCGTGAATAGCGGCGTAGCAAGCATTAGGACACTTTTGCTTCGGGTTGGGACTTGGAGATTGGGTTAGAGGCGGAGAATTGAGAGCGTTTACAATCTCTGTTAAGGATGGAGAGTTGGCGCTTGCTGAAGTTCCTGACATGCCTCCCTGATCTTGATCCAGCATTTGATTGAATTCCATTGCATCGTGAAAAAGCTAATTATATCAGCACTCTGTATTTCAATCATTTTGAAAGGCTTCTTACATTCGGGTCTATGTTGTTAGGGTCGATCGAGTCTGTTGGCAATGCTAGGTTGAAATCTGGCTGAACAGCCATATCCATATCCATATCCATATCTAATGGAGAGAACTCCCCAGTCGGCAATCCATGAAAACCTGGTGGCCCACTACTCATACTGGCTTTCCTCTTCCCTCGTCGCTGAGAGAGACTGTAAACGCATGATGATGAGTTCGGCGATTTTTCACATCGACGACATGGAATACCGCCTGAGCATTTGACCCTAGACTTGCGACATCTATCGCATGACTTATTGTGTTTCCGTGCTTGTGTCATGTTTGAGGTAGGACTCCTTGTTAGAGGCTCGTTGCCGAGAGGAGGACTAGGACGAGCACTCCATCGGGTGGTGTAAGTAGCCGGAAATCCTTTATCAGGCATCATATTTCAATCAAATAGATAGATGACTTATTCAGATGTGTATGTTGTAGAAGAAGTGAAATTATCATGTGAAAGAGGTGTTGTCCAATGGATTTGTAATCAGATATTATGCCAATGAGAAGGATTCTGACCCTAGCCAGAATAACGTTAACGACGTATGCCTCCTGAAAATAGTTAAAGGCAACAAAAGTTGTATTTATAGTTTATATTCCTCTATTATATAACCTATAATATCTTCTATAGTATTTTCTACTTGAAACTCAAGAGTGTCTTATATATAAGCAAATTCAAATTTAATGCGACGCCTTTATCAAGAAGACAAGAACAAGGAGGTTGGAATCCAGCTTGATATTATCTCAAGGAAATAATATCATAATAAATTACAGTTATATTAGCAATGCTCTAACAAAAGGTCATATACTTAGTATATCTTGATTAATATTTCCTAGTCTACTGATATTTGGAAAAGTTAAGAAATGAAAATGCTTGAAGTTTAAAAGATTTGTAACTGTAAACTTACCTGTTGTAAGATACTGCCTCAAAACTGTTTTCTGTATCAATAGATCCTCAGTACACAAATGTATATATCAAATCTTCAGCAGTAACTCGTAATAATAGCTTGAATCTATTTAATCTTCGAGGAACAGAGAACCATGCCACGCTCTTTATTAACCTGACCCTTTGGTTAATCGTCCTATATAAGGGACAAAAGGCTTGGATCTACAGGACGTAGCGAATTTCGCGAGTCAATGCGGTATACAAATTTATAGGCTTCTTATACTTCGAGTTTAAATATATAGATCGACTTAGATAATTTTTTCCTCTTTGGTCGACAGTCGTCATGTAGTTAGCTCCCCTAGAACCAACCACCACCAGTGTCAGGTAAAGTCTCCAGACAGAGACAGCCCGGAGGCAGATTCATCATGGTAAAGAACAACCCCATCATTTCAACGTCATTTCAAGCCTTAGCCTAGATAATGATTCAATGAATCGGCATTGCTGTCGTTCCATTTGAGGCGCCGTAGGCACAGTTGTCAACAGCGCGAATCCTACATGGCGCGAATCATCCGTCCCGGTCCTTGGATTCCATGGAAATCTTGTTATCTCCGTTATTGCCGACAAATGGGCTTCAGCCAAAGCCTTTTACACGGATCTCTAAATACGTTTGTTCAAATGCAGCCTTTGTGGTCTCAACGGACTTTGAGCACTTATATCCGATACGCTACATTTACCTTTCTTGCGCTAACCTCCACTCGTATTCACTGATATAGAGCAACAGGGCTATCGTCATGGACTCATGGCTCAACACTTTGAGCTTTCACGTTCGACTTATGAAGATTGGGTATAAAAGAAGACAGACATCCGTAGCATGTAGCCTTTGATCTCTCAGTACTCTCAAACAATTACATTTCAATACTTCAAAATGACGACCAACCACGCTGCATACCTCACTGCCATTAAGGCACCTCTCAAGGTCAAGTCTGCGCCTTACCCAGAGCCCAAAGAGGATGAGGTTGTTATCGAGAACTATGCAGTTGCCCTCAATCCCGTTGATTCAGCTCAGCAGAGACTTGGCCCCTCCGTCTTCCCATGGCTCAAGTTCCCAGCTATACTGGGCTGCGATGTTGCTGGGCGCGTCGCAGCTGTTGGCTTTGGTGTTACCAAGTTCAAAATTGGTGATCATGTTTTCGGTTGCAATTTAGGTACTTTCCAGGAATTCGTTCCTGTTAAAGAGTACTGCTGTGCCAAACTCCCAGACAACATCAGTTTTGAAGAAGCAGCTGTGGTTCCCATGTGCTCGACTGTGGCTGTCAAGGCCTTGTTTCATCCAGATTATCTGGCCTTTGATCTGCCTACTTCTAACACCAAAGCCAACGGAAAGGTCATTCTCATCTGGGGAGGATCTACCAGTGTTGGCTGCAACGCCATTCAACTTGCCAAAGCGGCAGGGTTCGAAGTCATCACCACCGCCTCGCCCAGAAACTTTGACTATCTCAAGCAACTTGGTGCAAGCCAGGTATTCGACTACAACTCCGCGACCATCAAAGAAGATCTGCTTGCTGCGGTTAAGGGGAAGATAGTGGCTGGTACTATAGCAAACGGAGGCCTAGACGTCGCAGTCTATCCTTCAATCGTGGAAACTTGTGCAGCTATTGCTCTCAGCTCGCCAGATAACTGCAAGCTGGTTCCTCTCACGATGGTACCGCGATTCCCACTGCCCGTTGGTGTTGAGACAAAGTTTGTCGTGCCGTTGTCGGCAGACAAGGAACTTTCATCGTGGCTCTTCAACGATTATATCTCGGAGGTGCTGGCAAATGGAGCTTTTGTGTCGGCGCCAGAGGCAAAGGTTGTTGGGCATGGGCTGGAAGTTCTGCAAGATGCTTTGGAGACTCTTGATGCTGGCGTGTCAGCCAAGAAGATTATAGTTACCCTCAAGCGAGAGGCTGAGAGAAATGGCAGTGTCTAAGGGAAGCAGGGATAACAAACTGTCGTTGTCTCCCATGCTGTTCGAGCTTTAGTTGTAGTTGTATGCAATGGGAAGAATAGAAATGGATGTTTGTACTGTGGCGATCCGTACGGCGGTGATCCATTCTCGGACAGCTCACTTGAGCTGGCTCTTCTCGTAACACTAACGCTAACAAGCTGTAGTATATCTGCTTGGCCCTTCACTCTCATCTTACTTCTGAGCAGCCAAAGCCTGAACGACCTTCTGCAGCGCAGCACGATCCGCACCCCGAATCCTATCAACCTTCCCATCCTGCGTAAGATTAACAGATCTACCCCCGCTCAACCCCTCAACCTCAACACCCTTTGCCACACCCCCCGAGAAGAACACAAAAGTCGGCATAGCGGTAACTCCATACTTGACAGCAGCATCCTTCACGTGATCAGTGTTAACCTTTGCAAAAGCAAGCTGACCTTCCGCCGCGTGTGTATCAGCTAGGTTTGAGAACACGGGTGCGATGGCGCGGCATGGTGGACACCAATCGGCGTAGAAATCTACTACGACGTGGGTGTTTGACGCAAGAACGGAATCGAGTTCGGCGGCGGTGGTGATTTTATATACTTTGCCGGATGTTTCGGGGATGGGGGAGCGATCAGCGAAGACGGCCTGCGGGTTGTGAGTTTGGTGGTGAGTGAATTAAGCGGTTAGGTTCACTAACCTTGGCAATCATGAAGAGAGCCAGGATGCCGAAGACGATATAGATAGTCTCCATTTTGTTCAATGGCTTTGTAGCTTTGTGTTGTTGAGTGATCTCAGTGAGATTGTATCTGTGATGATGTTCCTTGTGAACAGGTTACAGCCGATGACAAATTGCATCACCTGACTTGGCACGCAATTGGCCAGCATTAACAAGCAGTTATCCTTCACCGCATATATACATGGATAGTATCAGATCAACTTTCATTTCTTTACAGCAAGATATACTGTCTCTGGACATTGGGGTCCTGATGATAATTTAAAAATGGTATCATCAAAGAGAGATCAATCTGCATGGCTTGTTATGAAACGTTGGGAGTAACATTCCGGGGCGTGAGACAAAATAGCATACAGCTTTCAATCACGGCCACCTTGAAAGAAAACATCATTCGCGTGGAATTATCAAGAGACCATCAATTTATGCATCTAAATGATAAGTAGTCTTTCGTTTCACATACTCAACTTCACTGTTAAAGTATTTGAGCCTTGTTAAGTCCTCTGAGAAATAGATTACCCTACAGACAACATTCACATTCACAAGTTGAGAATTGAGGAATTAAATTTCTAAACTATGGTCATGTCTTTCATCGTAAAATCTATCCTTGATCCAATTTTTCAAAGATGCCAAAGGGGTATGATGAACAGAATCAGAATGCACGCAATAAAACAAAATCGCCTGGGCTGACCGACCGCAGACGCATCTGCAGAGCTGGCCAGCCCAGTCAGTCGAATCCAGATCCGCCTTGCCCCGTACTCCTGTCTTGCTATGCAATTCACTGACATTCCAACAACCATGTCGCCACAAATGCTGCACTTGATCCTTTTCACCCAGGTAACCACTGGTTTTCCTGGCTCTCCATAAATCACTGCGCTCCCCACCACCTTCTACACCTCTATTCTTCCTCCTGTTATGTTGGTACCGTCTAACCCAAAAGTTATGTACCGAAGCGAATATGTATTTCGCAAAGGTCTTATTAGGCCCATCCGAGCATCTCAAGAGTTCCTCGAGCATCCGAGGCTGCCATACCACTGACGGCAAGCTGTCGGACCTGGGTACCCCGTCTGAGACGCTGGAGTCCGACGGATACCTTCCAGCTCTCCGACTCATCGATAACGAATAGGTATCGTTTTCCTTCTTGGTCTCGAATCGTGGCCCGTAGTAGGTGCAGGCCTTTAGATTTCCACTCTCCAGTCTGGCCAGTCGAAGACGGAATGTTAGTATTTCGAAATGTACGATCGCATAAACCAAGACGACAACAACTTTTGCAGGCGCGCAACATCTCGGTCACATAAACGTCGGCTTCTTCGCCTACGAGAGGTTGGGTCGCACCACGATCGCGGACTCGAGATGATGCCATTTTGTAAAGCAAGGGGTTCGGTTTGGCATCGGGGGTGGTAGGGGAAGAAACAGGCGAATTCAAGCAATGCGGGGGACACCATACCTCAACTTGTTTCAGCGTCCAAGCTTTAACGTCCCATTCCCGCTGTGGTACACTTCGGACGTCGTCATCGATAAAAAGGCCTTCAGTCGTTATACGGAGGATCAGTCCGTCGGTTACAGTTCCAACGCCTGAGATGAGTTGACTGGCGGGAGTCTTGGAGAACTGGTTCATGAACAGGTAGACACCTGAGATGACAATCTTGTCAGGATCCTTAGTGGAGTAAGGTCCAGCGCGTGTCGAAGGAGGGGGCGTCGTTCGACCAGTAGTCTGTGATGCAGCCCACGACTCCTCAGAGCCAAGAGAAGACATGGAGCCTTTATGTCTCGGCTGCTTAGGCTTATCGTAGGGTCGATATGAGTTCTCTGTGCTGACACCAGAGATGTTGGATTTGGTGGCAGAAGGAGCAGGAGCAGGCTTTCGTTGAGAAGAAGCAGCGCTGGGAGGAGGCCTGGAAGTAGAAGAGGTGGTAGACTTGGGTGCAGCAGGCGGGCGACCATTGGGCCACATGCTCATCTTCTCACCCACGCCTGAGTAGGCATAACTGCTGGGTTGTCGAGATGCAGTTTCCTGTGCAGCCTTTTCTTTTTCAATCCTCTCCTTTTCAGCCTTCTCCTTCTCCAACCTCTCCTGTTCACGCTGCTTCTCGAGCTCCTTTTTGTTCTTCTCTTCCTCACGTCGCTTCGCTTCCTCGGCTTCCTTCTTTCTTAAAGCCTCTCTTTCAGCTGCAAACTTCTTTCTCCTTGCCTCGCGTTCTTCGGCTTCTCTCTTCTTCTTCTCCTCAAGCTCACGAGCCTCCTTTTCTCGCTGTGCTTCTCGCTCGCGGATTTCCTTGGCCTCCTTCTCCAGACGTTCTCGTTCCTTTCGCTCGTGCTCTAGTTTGATCGCAAGATCCTTGGCTCGCTGCTCAGCCTCGAGGCGCTCCCTTTTCTCTCTGGCTTCTTGCTCCTTGCGCTGCCTCTCCTTTTCTCGTTCTTGTCGTTCCTTGGCGTCCTTTGCCCTCAGCTCAGCAAGTCTCTTTGCAGCTTCCTCGCGTCGTTTTTGCTCAGCTTCCCTAATCTTTCGCTCCTCTTCCTTCTTCCTCAATTCTTCACGTGCCTTCTCCCACGAGCCCTTCTGTTTGGGTGGCTCAGGGGTTGCTGCTTTAGGTGCAGGGACTGGCTCCGGTTCAACCTTGGGTTCAGGCTTGGGTTCAGGCTTTGGCTCAGGCTTTGGCTCAGGCTTTGGCTCAGGCTTTTGTTCAGGCTCTGGTTCAGGCTTAGGTTTGGGAGGAGGAGGGGGGGTTTCCGGGCGAGCTTTTGGTGGAGGAGGAGACGGCTGTCTTGGAGGGTCTCTTGGCGGCTCCTTTGGCTTAGACCGAGACTTTTTCGATTTGGGCTTCGGTGGTGGAGTTCCGGGAGGCGTCTGCGGTGGTGGAGGTCGAGCCTGGGGAGGCGGTCGTGGAGGTGGCTCGGGCTCACTTCGCGGAGTTGGTTGGGGCTCCGGCTGTGGAGGTGGCGGAGGGCGTTCTGAATGTGGCGAGCTTTGCCATGACGTCCTGGGGCCATCATGAGGCGGGGGCCTAGGAGGAGTATCGTGATGAGGAGGAGGTGGAGGAGGAGTGCCATGAGGTGGAGGAGGAGGGGGCGCTCCAGCATTGGCTGAACGGAAACCCGAACTCCATCCACCTTGATTATCACGACCTGAATTGCCTGGACCACCACCAGCACCACCAGCACTACCAGGGAACCCCTTATCTTGATTCTGGAAACGACCTAGAGCCCATGCGCCGAAACCGACACCAACGACCAGCATTCCCATTGCCATATTTCCCAATCCATGGAAAGTTTCCCACCAAGTGCGGAAAGCGGGAGCCAAAGTCTGACCAAGGACGACGAGAATCAAGGCTGAAGCGAAGCCAGCAGCGAAGCTATTCACGTTTGGTTGCATGGAAGGAAGGTACAAGAAACCGCCTCCAGAGGAGTGCTCAGGGATGACAAAAATGTCATATTTGCCTGGAGGCAAGCCAGAACCCTTTGGCACTCCGCCATGAGGCGGAGGCGGCGGAGGGGGACCGCTCATTCTCGTCTGTCAGTCCGAGTAGGTTGTCTTTTAATATCGGCTCCTCGAACTACGGAGTTTCGGAGTCGCAAACGCAGACGGAATCGCTTATTTAGGGGAATGTCGAGGAAGCCATCAAAGCTGTTTAAGATGATAGGGACTACAGACAGGTCAGTTGATGCCGCCAGCATACTCAACCAGTATGAAGAACAATGTCTTTCAGAGTCACTGGTAAGTTGACAACTGAAAGAACAACAGATGAAAAAAAGTTCCGTACCCGAGTGGCTGGGGCTAGGTTACGGCAATGGGAAACGAGGTTGGACAAGACAGGACTCACGCAAGACAAAATCGGGAGTACAGGGGATCGGATCTACTCGAGGATCCTGAGCAAAAAAGGATGTTGCAAAAAGTATCAGACAAAGAGCAACGAAACAGAAGCGACCGCTTGTGATACAAAATGACAATGCCCTATTGCTCCAACTTGGTGCAGGTTCGGTGCTGAGGGTTAGTACAGACAGAGAGTCGGTCAGGTTATGGACAAGCGAGAAGAAGAAAAAACCAGGATGTCAAGAGTTACGAGGAAAGGAGGAGGGCACAGGAGAAAAATGGCGCGGCGGTCGTGGTGGAGATGGAGATGGAGATGGAGAGAGGCGGAGGTGGAGGCAGAAAAGACAAGGAGAGCAGGGAAGGACCTTCCATGTTTACTTCCAGCGCTTTGGGAAAAGTCTAGGCGGGACGGGTGGATGCCCCAGGGGCCAGAAACGGTACATTACAGGTACATTGCGGTTAGCTCAGGGCCCCAGGTCACCCTGTCAGCGGGGCACTCCCGCTTCAACGGCCCCACTCTGTATGGATTGGATATTCGTCACTCACTCGTGGCCTTTGACTGGTGAGTGGGCGCAGAGACGAAGACTTCACCCTGACTCTTCCAACCTATCAGTTGAGAGAGGCTAGGAACCAGGATCCAATGCCGCGGTGTTCAACGACTTGAGTCGACAGGTGGCTTTTCATCTCTGTCTGCAGACTGGTTGTCTCGTCGTGGTACGATGTTTGACTGGGCTGAAATAACAGTTGAGTTTGATATGTCAGTTCAACTCTATCTTGGTGCATAGAACGGTCATGTTGCTGTCGACTACCTATCCTGTCCTTCTGTTCAATCCTGGAGAAATCTCATGATATCTGATCTTTTCCTCCACAGGTTGACAGGATCTTGATATCCGATATAAATCCAAGCACGATAGGCGAGAAAGCAGTGTCATACTTAATATGAAGCGAAGAAGCACAGTTTCCTATCGCCTATTCACTTCGTCAAAGCGCCTTTGCAATGCTCATTTCCGTTACTCCCGCTGGGCAACAGGATTTTCTAATGGCAGCTGCTTCTTAGCCCCCAGCGTTCCTCGTCCTCATTTCCCCTCAGGACATGACACCATTCAAAGCTGGGTCTCCCCTGCTTGTCAAGATTTCAACAACTTGCAGCTCACGGTTCTCATTTTCTTCTCACCTGTTCCTTGTGCAACTCGTGTGGCTTGCATTCGTGAGAAGCACTGACAGGACCCTGTGGATCAAAGAAACAGAGCAGAACAGACCATGACCGTAGAATAAGCGAGAAGTGAGGAGCAAGAGAGGGGAACTGAGGTTCTTCGTGAGCTTGTGCCAATACTGTACGCGCTGCGGCAAATGGGATCGTCGCCGCCTGTCGATCTCGTCAGAACGAGTGTATTGATAGGCATACACGTTGAGCGTTTGAAACAATTGGGCTGCAATTGACACTGGCCTTGCTTCTTCCTCCTGTCCTGCACCTTTCTTCCTACAGCATGTACGTGTGCTTTGCCTTTGCCTTGGTTGCCCAGAAACAATGCAGGA
The DNA here is from genome assembly GCA_013184445.1 of Fusarium sp. NRRL 53497. Lineage (NCBI taxonomy): Eukaryota > Fungi > Ascomycota > Sordariomycetes > Hypocreales > Nectriaceae > Fusarium > Fusarium sp. NRRL 53497. The sequence goes on along the minus strand of JABCJZ010000026.1, from coordinate 84,276 downwards.
TCTTGTATGCATCCCCGCCTTCAAGCAGATATCTGTCCTGAGCAACATCCATATCTCCCGCATCGGCTACAAGACACTTGATACAAGTTCCACAACTCCATGGGTAATAGCCCGAGCTTTGATACCGCCTGTCAACCCACATGTGTAAAAGTTTGCACAGATTCCGTACGAAATCGTCACCGACAAAACAAAAGACTTCAAGCTAGCAACGTCAGCATTTTCACCGCTCTCAATGTTGAGGTAACTGATATCCGCATTCGTGGTCTAGGCCTCACAATATCCTTGTTGCGGCTTAGATGCGATGCCGCAGCCTCCTCTTTTTTTCCCACTGCTCATGGTTACATACCGACTGTACAACCGGGTACTACTACTACTACGACAGCACCAATACCACGGATGCGGTTTTTGTTCTCGTGAAAAGAGGTAAAGTCAACAAATATGCCTCGCCTCGACTTCCCGCAGCAAGGAAAGTTTAGTTTAACCTCTTGTCCCTGAAGCCGCGAAACTATGTTTTCGGTGGTCAATTGCCGACGCCATTCTATTTGGATGTAACATAGAGGGTTTGCTTCTTCTAAACTTAAATTAGCTGTTACATGTGGTCTCACCTGTGAAGAGTTGTTTCTGTCTGTCTATGAAGGTGAGTGATATGTATGGAATAATGCATTGTGATGTCCGTAGCTTCCGCAGCGCCAAGAAAAGAGGAGTGGCTGTCGGTTGATCGCCTCACCGCTGAGGCCCTCTCCACCACCCACCTCATTTTCTCTCTCGCTCTCTCTCTGGCTTCAACGTACTTCCCAGCCTCCTACAAATGCACATAATCAATTTTACGAGATCATACGCGTTATCCAAAGCGTGGCTCCAATCATGACTTGCAATTCGTTCAATCCGAGTCCTTTTGTGCCACCAATTGTAGCCTGACTCGAAAGAGTCCAGTTGACCACGGTTATTTCTCGTTGCCTAGCAACCAGATTGGACTGATACCAGGAAAAAGAAAAGAAAGAAAAAAACGCGCTAAACTCGCGACGACGTCGGCTAGTGACGTAGCTGCGCCACTTAAAAGTTGAGCCTAAACGAGGGGATAGTCTGAGACTCGTCTCAGTCGCTGTATGTATGTCTGAGCCTGAAGCAGATCTCTCACGTTACTGCTAAAGAGTAAAGAAAGAGAAAAGAGGATAATTATAAATGATTATTTCCTTGCTTCTCTCATGTTTACAACAAGCCTGATAGAGATGCAGACCTCACCTAGTCCTCTTGAAGGCTGCCACCCTGTTCATTTAGTGGGCTGAAGTGAAGTGAAGTGACAGGCACAGGTAATCAACATGTACCTCTGTTGTACCGCCTGCAACCCAAAGCAGGCCCATCCTCATGCAACGTGGAACGGTCCGGCGCGCCAGGGCTCGACTTTGCCATTTTTGTTAATCCGTCGAGTCGGATCAGCTGTTTACGAAGCAGGTTTTTGTTTTGTTTCCTGTGTCACTGTTATACCACTGACGATGATGTCGCTGACTGGTATCAAAACCACGATGAGAAATACTGGCCTTGAGATTGAGACACATTCAGCCTTCTAGAATAAGACACCCGGCTGTCTGTGGAGAAAGGGTCCTGCTAACATTAACTCAACAAAATTTACCTTTGAAAACGGACAAGGAACCAGGTTTCATATCTGCGTAAACTTTTATGTGTACCTTAATCAACGGTGAGGCATCAAGCGTTCATTACCAAGCTAATATTACTTTACTTTGCTTTAAAATACCAACTCAATTTCAGGCAGTTCATACAACAGCTAAAAGTTCAAACCCCAATTCAATTCAAAGCAGCCCGCATAAGACGCCTTGCATGCCCATTACATCAAACGTTTTCTCCTCGAGTCTGTACACACGAATGTCGCAATGTCTGCAACCCATGAGAGCCCATTAGATAATACCCTTAGAATCCAAAGCCACCAAACGGCGACTTGTACCACAAATAAAACCACCTTTACCAGCAGCGTGAGAGGTAGCAGTCACATCTTCTTGATCCGGTTGTTAGCGACTTTCAGCTTGGCGCCTGTTCGATCGGTATCTTGGTCCAGTTCGTCCAGTAGTCGAATCTGATCTTCGACCTCCTCGTGAATTCGTTCGCCCATCTCCCTTTGTCGTCGGATGACTGCGGTTAGTTGATCGACCGCAAAATCTTGGTTTTCCATCTCTTGCTTTTGCAGCTGTAGTACTCCTTCGTTGTCTAGCTCCCGTGTCTTGTCTGTCTCTGGTAGAGGAGCACCCAGAACACGACCAGCAGGACGACCTCCTTTGAGAAGTCCAGCTTTGTCGGCTGCTGAGGCCTGACCTTGGCTAAATCCACCTCGTCCTGCAGCTGATGTTGAGCTGGGCATGCTGTTGGAAAGCTTGTCTAGACCCTCTCGCTCCATACGGGCTTGGGAAACTAGATCTCGACGGCGCCGCAGTTCACCTTCACCCAATCGTCCCGACTCTTGTATCTTTCGTAACCCATCCGCAAGTGTTGCGATCAATGTTCCGCTTCGAACAAGGACCCTCTTGGCCGCTGCGCCTGCTTCTGCTGCGGCCGTTGAATTACCATTATCCACAGCTGCATCTCGCCGCGACAGACATTGTCTAGCCTCGTGAAGATTCTGCTTCAAGTCTCTGTGAATATCCAACCATGTTCCTGGATCAGCGGCACCTGCGACCGCACTCTTAATCATTCCGCCCGCTGAGATCGCCGAGCTTGTTGTGCTTGTGCTTGGCAGGTTCAAGAACGCCCTCCAGGCTGAAGTATCGCGCCATCGTCGATCAGGTGATTCCGCAATCGCACGTAGATATTTTTCAAGTCCTGTTTGACGGTCTCGTGTCAGTTCGACTGAGTTGACGGTCGATTTCAGCCAGTGTTTGGCGGGAAGAGGTTCCGGTGGCGGAGCGCCAACTTGTTGCGTGAGGGCTTGGTGAAGGGAGTCGAAGTCAGAGTATCGTTTTTGAACGACAAAGGATCGAAGGGGAAGTCGGAGTGTAATGTTGTACAGTGTATATGGTTTCTTGGAGCCTTCGTTGGAAACGCTGGTTGAAGGGATGGCGATTTCTGGCGGCGGTGCCATGTTGAAGCTTGTTTGTTTTCTATCTTGCTTTACTGCTCGATGGCGTTCACGTTGGGAAAAATGGGCATGAAGGAGAGTAATGTTATTGTTTAGGTTGATATGCGGTTGAACCGGCGAGTGTTGACTTTGCAAATTAAGATATGGGAGATGATAAATGCGTCATGGTCATGGCGTCCATCAGACAAGACAAGCTGCCTGACGTATTCGTACAGCTTAGGTATGCATGGCCTGTGTTTTAGGCTTGTTGCTGACCGTCTGTGAAGGTCACGGCGCTCGGCAATTGGCGGCACTAAACTGCAATTGGATGCGCATGCGACCAGTTGACGAAGTGGTCCACATTGGCGACCACCAAAAGGAAACCTTTAAGCCGCAAGATGCAATCAACAACAAGGTCATGTGAGATCTCATGATGATTCAGAAAGGTCGATATCGTTGTAGAACTCTTACCATGTCAGCTCTGAGAGGGGTAATTAAGACTATTCTGAAATCTACATGGTATCACAGCACCTTTTCCACGCAAGGGAATAGGCATCGCCGAACCATCTATATAATTGTTCAAAGAGACGTTGACAACCATTTTCATCATGTCATTATTCTCGATTTCTCTTAATCCGTTAGTTAATTGATTGCAGCAACTATTTTACACGCCCTCGACTTTAATTCCCCTGCTCTTAGCCACGTGGGCGTTGTTTTACACCCTGACTTGGAGAAACCGATATCACACTTCCTGATACTTGGTGCTGAACCACGATCTTCTAGGATGAGAATACATGATAAATCTTTGATAACCCCTTTGACCGAGGAACTATGACTGATATTGACGAAGTTGTCTGGTCATCCTTTTCTGCCTACTCAGGCCATCTGTATCACATATTTGACGTGAAGATGGATGGCAATTGCATCGATACGCATAAATTGAATCAAAGCATGACTTGAATCTTGAACATCGGAGGCTCGGGATGGAGTTCATAGTAATTGATTAATGTAATGGGAATGTCAAGAGCTCACTAAGATATAGCGACGAACTATCTAAATGCCTAGACGAAGCAGCTATCTGACTACTAGATATTCACCCTCTTCCATAGGTAGTTTCTTAGGATCTCATGATGTTGAGATTCTCCGCGAGTGAACCCTTCGCGCTGGTACTTACCGAGACAGTGAAATTAATCATTGCCTTAAAGTGTGAAGCTGCGATTTGTGAAAAGTTAGCTAGAGGGTCTAGGTATTCTCCAACTTGAAGGATATGATGGGGAAGAAGGAGAACAGACATTGACCTCACGCTTATAAGCTATCTCGCTACAACTCATACAGGGAAAGTGAAGCTAACTTACTTGTTCGTGCCATCGCCTTAAAAGAATATACAGTCCGAATCTACAATGGCCTCTTAAGCTCGTTTATTGGTAACGTAAACGATATCCTCACGACTTCCAGTATGAAAGCAATCCCACCCAAATCTCAGGCTCAAGCAGGTTCGGTTTCTTCAACAGTATATGTACAAACTCATCACATTACTCTCACGATTCAACTCGACCTTCTTGACTGTATCGTCTCTCCCCAAACCATCCACACATGTTTGACTTTGACTTCCATGGCGGCGGCCCGTCCCGCTCCCGTTGGCTGGCCACAACGTTACTCGAAACACGGTGACACAAGCTCGAGTTTCCAACAAGATCAATTTTATCCTCATTCTCGGGTCCTCAGTGCAAGTCCCGGAACAAGGGCAGAGAAAAGCTTCGCTTCTAGAGCCAATTCTTGCCGTCCATTAGCTCAACGAACTCCCTCCCCAAAAGTTTGGGGTCACAACTCCATATCCATGCCCTATTTAACTCTGCCAGAGAAACCAGTGTGTCCCCCAGCCCAATCGTGGTCGCGTTAATTACATCTCCCAAGACTCTGATGTCATCAACAAGTTTAAAAGGTCTCCTGGTCATCCAGACCCTCACCCTCGGCAGGAATCTCGAATCCCTCCTCTGTCGAGTAAAGGATGGTCTGGATTTGCTTCACAAGACCGTCCTCTTGCTTCTCCAACTCAGGATCCTCATCGACAGCCTGCTGGACGAGAAGCTCGATATCTCGCAACTTGCTGAAGTAAAAGTCACGCTCCCTCTCCAAACCAGTCACGGTCTCCTTCAATGTGGCGTTTTCTTGCTGAAGAGCAGCAGTAGCGGGTCCGGCGGCCTTTGCAACTCGGGGTCCACCACTAGGAGTGCTGCCTCCACGGCGAGCGGCACCAGTGGTAGCGGCAGGTCGGGGTGCGGAGGCAGCAGGAGGCATTGAGCCACCCTTTCGGCGGGCGACGGCATCGTACTCGTGATCGGGGAAGTTTAGATCCCAAAATCGCTTAGTCCACTGAAGAAATTCGAGATTGTCCTGCATCTTGCACTTGACGAGGGAGGGGACAGGAATAGGCTTGTCAATTTGGTGCTTGGTAAAGGTGTCTATAGATAGGTAAGTAAAACGATGAGGAACATTGAGGGCGGAGTTGACTGACTTTGCAGGACCTTGAAATTTTGAACGTAGAGGTATTCGGAGTTCACATTGAACTTGACCTTGGCCATGGGGACATCCATGTAGATACTGTCGAAAACCTGGCAGAGAGCAGCACTAGGAAAGTGGTGTTAGAAAGAGTAATGTTGACGGTATTGTTTCCTTCGAATAGTATCGCTGGCGCATCAGGGATTGAATGAAGCTCAACCAATGTGGTCGTGATAGCAATCGCGGGGTTGTTTTGGTGTTTTTCATGGATCACTGATGCGATCATGGCACGGTGCAACACAACGCATCGAACTGGAACGAGGGGGCGGGGCAAACAAAAGACGGATGGACTCACCCAGTACCACATTGCTCAACCTTTGTGATGTTTAGTTGAAGCAGGCTGTTGAGCCATGCAACAAGCTCTTGTCTATAGCATGTTGTCAGCATACGAACAACATTGGGAGGTAACTGCCCCATGGCCAGCCTTAGAGGGCATCACGAACCTCGACTCGCCCATTTTGAACTGATTGTTTTGAGGTGTTTGGTGTATTATTCGGTGTCGTAAAGGCGCAGTAGAGCGACGTAGGAGAGTAGAGGAAAAGCTTGTATCGAGGATATCGTCTCGAGAAAAGAAAACAGACCGAAGGATGGCGCAAAAGGGAAGCTAAGGAGAGATTGCGTTCGTCGGGTTAAGTTGGGGAGAAATTAAAAGCAACTGTCTTCGCGCTGATTCCACGAAGTTGGCTCATGGGTAGCCTGTCGCCCAATCAACCAGCCGGCCGTTGGTGGGGGGTACCCAGAGGAACCAAGGCTTCTGCTGTGTTATTGCTGATTGTGCTGGTTCCAGAAGGTACCGACACGTACCTAGGCGCTAGAACCCCTCCTACCCCCCGCTCACACCCCTGAAGCTGGCGCTTGCCAGTATAAGAGTCACGTGGTGTGGAGCTCATCGATTGCCATGCAGTTGTAAGCTCTCACCGCCAAAATTTCCAGAAGCGGCAGAAAAAAAAAGTTCGAGATTTGCTCTGAGAGGTGCCCCACTACTTTATGTCGCGTCTTCAATCTGCAAATCTTGATCAAAGACCTGGACCATTGTCTTTAATTCGACAAGATGGCGCCCTCACAAAAACGAAAGCCGGCTGAAGACGACTTTATCTTTACAATTGAAGATGATGGTGATTTGCCCGTCCAGGAGGAGGAGGTCACTGTGCAACCTCCCAAGAAGAAGGCCAAGACCGTCACAAAGTCGAAGAAATCAAAGCGTGCCGCTAGTCCCGAGGACGAAAACGAGGAAGATGCCGTAGAAGGTATTTGGGGATTTAACGATGACGACGATGGCGCCATGGACTCAGAATTCGAGTTCGGTGGTGAGGCCGCCGTCGACGTGGGCACAGAAGAATTCCAGGGATGGGGTTTTGATGGCGCAAAGAAGGGCATGGCTGTCGACAAGAAGGGCGTGGACCTGGACGAAATTATTCGACGACGTCGCGAAAAGAAGCTTGGAAAATCTAAACCCGAGGATACCGCTGACGCTGAGGATACTGCCGATGTCGAGGAGCACGAGACCATGGACGTTGATCTGGACGACGATGACGACGAGGTTCTTGCAGACGACGCATTCGGTATGAACGTTGCTTCTGATGTCGAGGAATCTGGCGACGAGAAGGACGAAGATGAAGAGGAAGAGTCTGGAGCTGAAGACAAGGGCGAGGAGGAGGAGGAAGAGGATGATGATGATGACGCCGCCTCAGACAACGACTCTGTCGCTACTCCCACTGGACACCCTGAAGACAACGCATCCGACGATAGCGACGATGAGGAGGATGCAGAGGAAGAGGCCAAGCGAAAGGCCTTCTTCGCTCCCGAGGAAGAGGAAAAGCCCGGAAAGAAGACAGATGTCTCTTCTTTCCAGGCCATGTCTCTGTCACGTCCAATTCTCCGTGGTCTTGCTTCAGTCGGCTTCTCCAAACCTACACCCATTCAGGGCAAGACAATCCCCATTGCGCTGATGGGCAAGGATCTTGTTGGTGGTGCTGTTACTGGTTCCGGAAAGACTGGTGCTTTTATTGTTCCTATCCTGGAGCGTTTGCTATACCGACCCAAGAAGATTGCCAGCACCAGAGTTGTTGTTCTCACCCCTACTCGTGAATTGGCCATGCAATGTCACGCTGTCGCCACAAAGCTCGCCGCCTTCACAGATATCAAGTTCACTCTTGCTGTCGGTGGTTTGAGTCTCAAGGCCCAGGAGCTTGAGCTGAAGATGCGACCCGATGTCATCATCGCTACTCCTGGTCGTTTCATTGATCACATGCGAAACTCTGCCAGCTTCACTGTTGATACAGTTGAGATCCTGGTTCTTGATGAAGCCGATCGTATGCTTGAGGATGGTTTCGCCGAGGAACTTAACGAAATTCTTACAGAACTCCCTAAATCCCGACAGACCATGCTTTTCTCAGCCACCATGACATCCACTGTCGACCGTCTTATCAAGGTTGGTCTTAATAAGCCCGCCAGGGTTATGGTGGACTCTCAAAAGAAGACCGTTACTACCCTTGTGCAAGAATTCCTTCGTCTTCGCCCCGGCCGAGAGGAGAAGCGAATGGGCTATCTGGCACATGTCTGCAAGAACCTCTACAAAGAGCGAGTCATCATTTTCTTCCGACAAAAGAAGGACGCTCATCGAGCTCGAATTATCTTTGGTCTACTAGGTCTATCATGCGCTGAGCTTCACGGTAGCATGAACCAAACACAGGTTAGTCTGATTCCGATCCGTCGATATGACTACCACTAACATTGTCTAGCGTATCGCAAGTGTTGAAGACTTTCGAGACGGTAAGGTGGCGTACCTACTAGCCACTGATCTTGCTTCTCGTGGTCTTGATATCAAGGGTGTAGACACTGTCATCAACTACGAAGCTCCTCAGTCACTCGAAATCTACGTCCACAGAGTCGGTCGAACAGCTCGAGCTGGCCGTAAGGGTACTGCTTTGACATTAGCTTCTGAGAAGGACCGCAAGGTCGTCAAAGCTGCTGTGAAGGCAGGCAAGTCCCAGGGCGCCAAGATTATCAGTCGGCAGCTTGAAGCCGAAGAAGTCGATGCCCTCCAAGCCCAGATCGACGAGATGGATGATGAGATTGAGGAGATCATGCAAGAGGAGAAGGAGGAGAAGCAGCTCGCCCATGTCGAGATGCAAGTCAAGAAGGGCGAGAACCTGATTGAACACGAGGCCGAGATCAAGGGACGACCCAGACGAACATGGTTTGAGTCTGAGCACGACAAGAAGAAGTCTAAGCAAGCCGGCCGGGACGAGCTTAACGGCATGAGAGAGGCGATGAAGACGAAGACAGGCAAGCTAAGCAACAAGGATAAGAAACGGCTCGACATTAAGCAGCTGCGTGCCGATGGTGGCTCAGAGTGGAGGAAGGGCAAGTCGTCAGAGGCTGATATGAAGGCCCGACATAAAGAAGATGCCAAGACCCGGGCAAAGGGAAGAGCCAATAAGGGCGGAGACAAGGACACGGCCCCTAGCAAACCTAAGGGAAAGGGAAGGGGAAAAGCCGGTGGTAAGAGGAGGTGAGGCAAAAGTTTAGAGGAGTTTATTGGCAGCGATGTATAGGTAGATTTAATTATACTCATGACTATACCGTCTTTGGTCTTTGGAGAGTCTCTAGCCTTATTCGGTGTGTGTTCGGGCTTTTGGGAATGTTGCATTCCGGTTTGACAGGATTGGCTGTGCCTGTTGATCCATGCAACCCTGATCGCCAATCTGACGTTGGTGCAACGCTAATCGACAAATCTGTCAAAGTATTCGACATTTTCCAGGGTCATACCCTATGAGGTATCACAAATGATTGGACAAACAGGTTCAAAAAGAAAATTACTGTATTAAGTATAAAGGAGAGTAATCCTACGCTAGCTTCCATCGCTTTTTGTCATGACAAGCGCTACATATCGTTATTTGTAAAAGAAAGTCCTCGTAAACTCATTCATAAAACCCATGAGTTAACTTAGATGCCAGTGATGGGGTCAATACCGATAGACCCGACGAGAACGCCTTGGATTGCCAACAGGTCGGTGATGGCATTGTTCAATCCAGTGATGGTAACAGTAGCGCCAACAAAAACATTTCGTACAGCAACTGCGAGGAGAAGAACAGGGCGAATGAAAGGGTTTATAGCAGCCGTGACAGCGTCAATCTCAGCTTGGAATGCGGCCCGCACAGCAGGAGTCAAGTCTGAGACTGTGACAGTGACTGTAGCACCGATGCCCTGGAGGATCGCGATGAGGCGGACGATAGCGGCAGTGAGAACTCTGACTTGCGCGTCTGTGAGACCAACAGCTTGACCGGCGACACCTCCAGCAGCACCAGTGGTGACACTGACGATGGCGGCGGTTGCAGTGTTTAGATCTTGCAGGATGGCTTGATAGTTGGCCTTGATAGTAGCTTGGAGTTGAGCAATGACTTGGGCATCTACGTTGCCCTTGAGAGAAGCGACTGCAGTGTCTACGTATCTGTTAGTAAGGAGAAACTTGGAGGGTTTGTGGAGCCACTTACTGATCGCGTCGAGATCCGTCTGAATGGCATCACTCGCAATATCGATTGAGCTCTTGATGGTTCCAGTGACAGTCTGTTGCCGACGGAAAGGAGAAGCCGTGGCGAAAGAAACAAGAGCGAGAAGGTTGAGGAACTTCATTGTGTTGCGATAACTGTTCAAGGGACAAGCTTTGAATTGTGATTGAGTTTATGAGTTGTGAGTGAAGTGATGCTGATGATATCTCTTTTACATATCGCCAGCTCAAGCAGTTTATATAGATTTCACCAACACCACCTCCAAGTTCCATCGCCACCTCGATCTCAACGACTCGAACGCACTGCTTATCGACTCAAACTAACGAGCTTTGAGTAACCCTCACGAGAAACATTCCAAAGCAAAGATACGCATCACAACTCTGGACTAGACTGCCCATTCCAGCGCCCCCCGATAAACTTTGATCATCTCTGTCACTTTTCTCCGAAGACTAGACCTAGTGCAGTCTCGGATCACGCCTCTACCGCCGGGCCGGAGCGGGTGGGCGCTTGGTCAGGTAGCCAGGGGAGAGTGATATGCATGCTGTGCTACCCTTTTGAAAGAAACACGCATGTTGAAGAGAGACAGTTGACGTCTGGAACGGTCGATCGTGTCTAGAGTTTCGGAGTTTGATAGGACTTGGCAGTCGAGAGGGTTTGGATTGTGAGACAACGTTAACAGGCCTCGGGTTAGAAGAAGAACCCGAAAACCACTTCAGATAATTCTCCTATGATAGAAAAAAGTTAACTATAATTAAATATAGGGAAAAATCCTAAATATTAGACTACTATCATATAAGATAATACAGACCTTATAAAGATATTATTATAAGTTTAGGGAGGACTTTATAATACATACCTCAGGTAGGTCAATTCTGTGTTTTTCTTTAACCCCCGAGACAGGTCGGGCGTTTGAGCTGCAGGTAACTCGACTTTGGCATTTGTGTCTGAGTTTGGTAAGGTCTATTACAAAAGTGCTCCGGCACTATAGCAGTATAGTTCTTAGAGTTCCTAGTGCTAGTTCGAGATGTGCCGTGTCAATGTGCCGTGTTCAGAACCCTTATGTCCAAACTGGGCTTGTACTAGAGATGTTCCTCAAATCACAGGCTTGACAGGAGGTAAGACATTCATCTTTCCATCTCACAGCCTACCCAACCATCCCTCACATGAATATGCCATATCGAGCTCTTCCAAATAGCCACTTAGCTAATAACACTGACGATCCTCCACACACCATGGGCTTCAAGAACTCATGGAAGCTTGGCGCTGTACAACATCGCAAATCGGATAACTCAATCGGCTTCCGAGTCGTTCGATGAACTATAAATGTCTTAGACACCTGTCACCTTTTCGTTTCTTGTCAACGGAAAATATTCCGGAGCTACTGTATGTCTCAGAGTAGAGTCACATTCACGACAGGCATGGAGCATCTTGTATCATACACTCAGCCAGAAGGGCTGCTTCCACGCGGCACAGTTGGTTCTAGATTGTCAATGTGAACACTCACTCGGATTGTCATGATTATGTTTGAGACAATAAGCTCAAGTCTCAAGTGTTCTCTGCAGGATCTGGGGGTTCATCTCACGACGATATAGAGGAGATAAGTCTCATTTGAGGATCGATGGTGAAATCGAGATCAGATAGGGGAGTAAGCTTGGCACGGAGTCTTCGGCTGCATGAGTCCTACTCTCATAGTAGCATTCAGAAGCAAAAGTAAATCTCTTTCCTTTTCGCTAGTGTAGATCACATTGGTATTGAGTCTTTCAACGTCACTGCAGTAAAAAGACTGCCGGAGGTTTGCGAGCCAACACATGTGGCCCATCCAATCTACATGACAGAAACTTAATCTGATTCAGCCTTGAATATTCATTCTTCTATATACAAGATACCTAAACCCTATTCATGGCCGCTTGTGTCTTTGTGATGCATATCGACACGGCCTAGAACAATGGCTTGTACTGAAAACTCACACACTTTGAACATACTCTAGGTTTCACCTCCTACGTTGGCTTCTAACGGGCTGGCGAGATTAGGTTTTCTTAGTAGACTGCTTTAACTTACCACTATCCTTTGAGTAAAGCCCAAATGCTGGCTGACATTTGGCTTGGTCTACCATAAGTTCACACTCCACAATCTGTGTAAGTGATCGATGAGGAAGCGTGAAACAATATGATCGCATAGGACAGGAGACTTGGGCTCTGATCCGTATCAGTTGCCAAGAGTAGTTTGGTTGATGAGGCTCCTCCTTGCATTAAGTCTGAGTATGCATGGAAGTTGAAGGTGAACCTTGTCAAAGAGTGTCTTGGAAGTATATACCTCAAGCTCAATCCCACCATCTCAAGCCCGGATGGAAAACGCCAAAGCTAAATGTCTTAGTGACCAGCGAAAAAAGGCCCAGGCGACCGTTACACAAGAGATGCAATGTCACAGGGCGGAATCTCAATGGCTGAGAATAAGCTCTAGTCTCACAGATCTGGGCGCTGAGCCTAAATTCTATCTCACAACGATCTACATGTGTCAGCTTGTCACATTCCCAACGGGGTGACAAGCCTCTTCTTGTCTTAATAGACGCACCTAGAATCTCCTTTTCAGCTGACTAGCGTTTTAAGACAGTTCACCTCATGATCTACAACCAGTAACAGGAGAAGAATAAGCGCTGATCACATTCAGCCGTTGAGAATCTCGATTTTACAGACATCATATTGAGCCTTGGATGGCGGCATATGCACAGATAATCACTCTACAGCTACATAATCATTAGGACAGGTACTTACTTGCTTGTAGCTATCAAGGCTCGGGAGTCTTCCGTAAGACATGATGGCTCAGAGCTGCGCAGCATCGTCACTGTCTCCAATTACCTTGTTGTGGTATGCCTCGTGAAGCAAGGCATTAACCTAGCTTCTCTCGATTGAGCATTTCACAACCTCAGCTGCTCACCGCTCTTAGAAAAAGTCTTTCAAGCCACTGGCCGGAGCGAAACAACCTTAAGATACACCATACCTACCTTCACGAAGCTCGAAGCTACTCACGAAGCTCACAGGAAGGGCTTGGCAAACTCCCCCATTTAATCTCATGTTTAAAATCAGCACAGAGTGTGGTTCAAGTCAAGTATCTTCAATTTTGTTTTCACTAACTCCTCAAGATGACCAAGCTTTTCAGCCTCCGCGCCCTCTCATTCATATCGTCGCAATGTAACTGTACAAACATGCCAAGCGGTACGCGGCAAATCAAGAGTCAGATGCCCTTCTCACTCTTTCTTTTCTTTTTTGTTTCATTCCTTTTCTCCTCCTTACATACCATTTGCCTTCTCTTCCAGGATAGAGACGATACTGGAAGGTTCTTGGGGATGAGAAGCAACAGGGAGCTTCAGATCAGGGGTTCCGGGTCTGCTAGTGAGAAACTATATCCAGGGTTTGTTAGTGTCCTATTCTATCACTCATGTTGGTGAAACTTACGTTGCTAGCTGCGCTCAGGAGAGCAATCAGAGAACTTTGAACCACATCCTCGTGGATGCCAACACCCCAAACTGAGTGCTTGCTGCCAACAGGCTTGCACTCAATGTACGAGGCAGCCTTGACACCACGCCCCTCACCAATAGCGTGCTCCTTATAGTCATTGACATCAAACTCAATGTTGATCTCCTTAAGAGCAGCAACCATGCTGGAAATAGGTCCGTTGCCGCGACCACGGAGCTTCAGCTCCTTGCCATTCACCATAAGAACACCTTCAAAGATACGGATAAAGTCCTTGGTATCCTGAGTTCTGCCCTGTGCCGCAGGGGCGGGAGATCGTGATCGGTCAGGGGTGATGCTGTAGTCGACCAGGCGAAAATGGGGGTTGTCGCTAAGGAAGTAAGTCTTCTCGAACAGAGAAGTGATCTCATTAGCCAGCAGCTCGCGTCCAACTTGCTCGCTCTGCTTCTGGACGATCTTTGAGAAGGCAACCTGGAGACCACGGGGGAGATCAAGCTGAAGCTTGGTGTGCACGATGAAAGCGCTTCCTCCCTTTCCAGATTGAGAGTTGACACGGATGATGGCCTCGTAGTTGCGGCCGATATCTCGGGGGTCCAGAGGCAGATAGGGCATTCCGTTCCAGGGGTCCTCGTGACCCAAGCCTTGGGCCTGGCGGTCCTGGAATCCCTTCTTGATAGCGTCTTGATGGCTGCCAGAGAAGGCTGCGCATACCAGACTGCCACCGTAGGGAGCACGCTGGTGGACGGGGATCTTGGTGCAAGATTCAACCATGTCGATGACTGAGTTCAGGTCGGAGAAGTCGATGTTCGGGCTCACACCTTGTGTATACAGGTTCAGGGCCAGGGTAACGAGGTCGACGTTTCCAGTTCGTTCGCCGTTACCGAACAGACATCCCTCTACACGGTCAGCTCCAGCCATTTGCGCAAGCTCAGCTGCGGCAACACTGCATCCGCGGTCGTTGTGAGGGTGCAGAGAAATGCAAACATCCTGTCTGTCGCCAATGTTGTTGCAGAAGGTCTCGATCAGATCGGCGTAAATGTTGGGTGTTGCCAGCTCGACTGTGGCGGGCAGGTTCAGAATAATCTGGTCGCCAACCTCCCCGTTAGGTCCCCAGGCAGCCTTGACAGCTTGGCAGACCTTGACAGCGTAATCAGGGTCTGTGTCCGAGAAGCACTCAGGAGAGAACTCGAATTGCCACTTAGTGTCAGAAGCCTCAGGGTTATCTTTGGTCAGAGATCTGACCAGCTTGGTGCACTCGACAGCCAGCTCGAGGGTCTGCTCTTCGGAGTAGCCAAAGACTACTTGACGGAAGCATGCGCTTGTAGCGAGGTAGATGTGAATGATGGCGTTCTTGGCACCGCGAACAGACTCGACGGTTCTGCGGATGAGGTCAGGTCGGCAGGGTGACAGGACTTGTAGGAAGACATCGTCGGGCACGGCTCCTGGGGTCTCGATCAGGCGTCGGGTGAAGTCGAAGTCGGTTTGGGAGGCAGAAGGGAAAGAGACCTCAATCTCCTTGTAGCCTAGATCGCAGAGCATCTTGAAGTATCGCCACTTTTCCTCGCCGTTCTATTCATGGTCAAGACATGTCAGTCCCAGGTCGCAATTGTGCGCGCGTATGAACAAACGTACCATGGGATCGGGCAGACTCTGGTTACCATCGCGCAGACAACTCCTTGAAGCCCATTAGTATTATAGACGCATTCCATGGATGTTAATTGGTGACGTACGAAAGCCAACGAGGGGCCTTGTCGATAGTCTTGTCGGGCCATGTTCGGTTTGGCAGTTTAGGAGCCTAGTCATGTTAATCAAGAGATCAATCAGAGTCCATTGAAACACCAAGCTCACCTTAAACGGCTTGTACTTTTTCGAGGGCTCCCTGAGCCTGAAGAGGAAAAAGTTAATATCATGGCATGATGAAATCGGCCGATATCGCAACGTACATGGTCATCTTGGGCAAGAGATTGCAGGGCGTCTTGAATCCAATTCTGAATAGAGTGTGTCTTACAAGTATGAGGAAGAAGGGGGAAAAGCACGGATACAAATACCAAGTGAGAAAGACGTCCAAAAAAAAAGATTGAGTCAGTCAAAAGTCAAAAAGTTTGAGTCACGTAGAGCGGAGGCGGGGTAGTAGATTTGCACTGCAACAATTGGAGGTGCGGGAGGTTACGGTTAGTTACAGTTACAGTCACAGCTACAGCGAGTCCAGGACAAGGTCAGATTTTGGAGGGGCATTTTCCTTGTTAGCTCGTGTATGATACAATTGTGTTGCTTGTACCTTAATTGCCCGCCGCTATCCGTCCGACTCTCGGAGGGGCCTCCATTAAAAGTTTACTAGCTGGGACTGGAGAAGAGATATCCTTGTCATTGTTGGAGATATTCCTGATTATTGGTGTTTAGCAATGAGTAATCCACTGTTTGAAAAGTGATTTAAATAGTATTGTCTTAACTTGAATATTCTGTGAGATTGACAATATGGTCAGTTAATGACTGGTTTTTGTTGCTTTGACAAAGGCACAGCCACATATTCATTCAAACAAATCAATGGTCAAAAAGTTTGATAGGTGTATCCGTAATTCAATGTAACACCGATCAACGGCTCAGCCTCACAAATTCTTAACGGTACCTAGATTCGGAGGTCAAATCTGACGGCACGGGCACTGGACACTGGAATAATGGATACCTCCGCTCCGAATCTATCACGGGATCCCGGTATGCAGAATGCAGCTAAAATGGAAATGGCTGATGACGTAAGGCCGATCGCAACTGAGCTTACCTTGGCTTGCCTTTACCTTACCAGGGCTAGGGTCACGAGCCAAACTGTCTCTGTCTGTCTCGCATCTGAGCGCAGCAAACCACCTCAAAATAAACCGTACTCGAGAAAATCATGTGCTACTGTCATCTCCGTCGTTAACTGACAACCCTGTCAGTGTCAGTGTCGGGCTGAGCAACCCCCCCCCATCAGAAGACTCAGCCGCCTGAGATCTGTCCCTACCTCTGTCACTACATCTGCCTCTTCCTCTATTTGCCGACTGTCAGCCGCCCTCAGATCCCGAGGTAGCCTCGTCTGACTCCAGTATATCGATACCCAGTTCCTATAAAAGTCGCCAAGCTGGCGCCTTTCAGATTCTTCGGTCCTTATCGCCCTCATCCGCGTCACAAGCAGAGCCTCGCACGCTTGCTGTTCCCTCGCGCCGTAAGAGACCGATACCGCGAACGACTTCTCAATTTCCATCTCAACACTCTTCCGTTCCTCAAGCACAGCTTCCAGACTCGAGTCTACCGTTATATCCTTGAGCGCCAACGTAGGCGCGCCAGTCAATCGCGCATTCTTGACATTGTCAGGCGACAAGGCAGACAGCTCTGGCTTGGATCGCAAGCGAATCGCCCTGTTAAGCATGCGAAGACCCGATCCAAGGGTTCAGTGGCGCATAAAACGCCTCAGATAGCAGGAAACATGATGGGCTATGGCTCCAACCGGGCGACGAGCCCCGGTGATGGCGAGAGAGGATACAGGAGGAAGCGGTTGGCGGCAATGGCGGGCAATCTGTATAGAAGCGGCCAGGCCGCAGTCACCGAAATCAAGGAATCATATGCCCAAACTAGGGCTGGACCTGCATCTTCGGGACATGAGAACCACGGACGGATACACATTCCCGGCGCATTTCCAGATGTTGCGATTACCGTAAAGGGCGACGACCAGATGGTGCTGTTTCCATCGTATGCGAAACAGCACACCAAACAAGATTGGGCCGAGATGGCGATGAACGACCCGGATGTGCCGCATGGGAGTATCAAAGACGAAGGCTTTTGGCGTCAAGAATGGGAACGAAACGAAGATGAAAGAGCAATTGTCGATGTTGACGTTCGTGGCTGGATTTATACCCCTCACACTGGCCCAATGACGAGGAGGAACAGAATTCTGATCGGTCTGGCACGGCAACTGAGTGGCATCCCAGCCCCCAGAGCTGACCAAACATATAGCCCGGAGACTGGACTTCCGCGTTCGCATCATCAAATACACGAAGAGCAAAAGGAGCAAGAAAAGATCGAGTCGGAAGCCCGGCGCATAGAGCGAGTAGGACAGCGAGAGAAACATGTTGCCTACCAAGGAGGCTTTAGTGAAAAGACACCTGACAACGATGATCCCCTCACGGATAGCTTTTACTATCCCTCTCGGGGAGGAAATCAATCTCCAGATTCGGCTCCTTCAAGCCCGACAATGCCGGCTAAAACCATGACATCAAATACATCTACCAGCGAGCTTAGTGAGAGCGATTTGGTTCTTGCTAATGCCAACCTCATGGCTCGAATTGCCCCTTTCATGACCAATCCTTCAGTTGCTCTACCAATCACCTTCTTCTTTTACAACAGCACCAAATCTCAATCCAAGACCGTCATGACTAATGATGCGGGCCATTTTGTTATCCGTGCTGCTCTCGACTTTATACCAACTCATGTTCGAGTTTTGGCTGATGAAGACCTATCGGCCATCCAGGAGATCAAGGTCATTGAACCATATGGAGTCAGTCTCATCAGCGATATCGACGACACGGTCAAGAAATCCAATATTTCCGCAGGAGCCAAAGAAATCTTCCGCAATACCTTCATCCGCGACCTTTCTGATCTTTCTGTTGAAGGTGTGAAGGAGTGGTATAATCGCATGGCCGACATGGGCGTCAGCATCCATTACTGCTCCAACAGTCCATGGCAGCTCTTCCCAGTCCTGGCCAGCTTTTTCAAGATGCACGGCCTGCCGCCAGGATCGCTTCATCTGAAGCAATACAGTGGCATGTTGCAGGGTATCTTCGAGCCAGTGGCTGAACGAAAAAGATCTACCCTCACTCGCCTCCTGAGAGACTTTCCTGAAAGGATGTTCATTCTTGTAGGAGATAGTGGAGAAGCTGATTTGGAGGTTTACACTGAACTCGCCCTTGCGAACCCTGGGCGTATTCTCGCAGTCTTCATTCGAGATGTCACAACGCCTGAAGAAACGGCATTCTTCAACTCCAACTCTGGATACGATGGCAACCGACCAAGGACTCCAGCTGCTTCTAATAATGCTTCGAGAAATATTTCAAGAAACCCTTCATATCAGAGCCTGGGGCCTGGTGGATATCGAGGGGAAAGCAAGCCATCGCCAGGCCCAGCGATGGGAACGTTGATCGACTTTTCAGACGAGCCTGCAGAGACCAAGGTTGATCGCAACGCGGCTCTTTCTCAAATCAGAAACTCCAACCCGGATTCAAAGAGCGCCAGCACATCCGATCTGCTCAGCACGCGTAAGCCGCCGCCGCCCAGACCGGCAAAGCCAACCGCTCTGAGGAGTGCCAAGTCGATCACTGAGTTGAATAAGGGCCTCACTCGACAGAACTCCGATGAGCAACCTCCACCTCCTCCGCCTAGAAGGCCAGGCGTACAGGTTCGAGAACCTTCAGCACCTCATCCCCTGAAGCAGATTCACAACTCCTCCCAGCAAAGCTCGGGTAGCAGTAACGGTGGCTTCAAGATCCCAGCACGCGCTAATTCAGGAGAACGTCCTCCACCACCTCCACCACGACGACGCGGTACACCCTCCAGCATCACCGAATCCAACCAGAATCCTCGTCTCCCACCACGCCTTACTCAGAACACGACTAACCTAGACGTGGACTACGACCCTCTCCCACCACCCTCATCAAACCCCCCTCCTTCATTTGGTTCAGTAGGATCAGGATATCGATCAGACGGCGGCAATACATCAACGACAGGCTCACCAAACATGGGCCCACAAGCAGTGAACAAGAAATTAGAACTTTGGAGGAGGAGATTAGCAAGAGCACACGAGCAGCTAGACGGGCTAGGCGTAGCCCTGTACACATGGCGACGAGGAAACGATGTCATTGCGGAAGCTGAGGGAATAATCAAACAGGCCCTCGCGAACATGGACAGAAAGAGAAGGATGAAACGATAGCGATTCAGCTCTATATACCAAGCAAGCATGATTATATTATTCTGGATTCATATGATACCTTGTATACTACTACTACTACTAGCATTAGCATAGACTGGGAATAGGCTAGTTAGGATATCCACCCACACCAAGCAAAGCATCTACAAGCAGAATTAGACACAACGATTATCATCCAATCAGCTAAGGCGCAGTGGCAGAGTGGTCTAATGCGATAGACTAGAAATCTATTCTCCTCGGAGGCGTCTGTTCGAATCAGGCCTGCGTCGATTGGTTGATCTTTTGGTCCTGGTGTATCCAGGATATATTTTTGCTTCTATCATTTTTGTTATCAGACTAGAACGGAAAAGTTAACGATTGAGTTTATAGAGAAAACAGTTAGTGGCATGTATAGTTGACAAGCTCTTGTTCAACGTTTTGTTCAATCGTGCTCTTTAATAAAGGCCAGTGTACATACAATATAGACAAATGCTGTCGGTTGCCCCCACTGGCAAACTAGTCCAACAATCGGAACCAGCAAATAGTAAAAGCGTCACACAGATATTAGACACCAAACTCGACACATGTCCATGACGGCAAAATAGATAACGGCCACAAGGCCAATAAGTTCAATTGTCTGTTATATTCGTTTCTAGATATTCCCAACTCCAACTCCGCTTCATCACCGTGTCCATGTCGTGAATTATCATCGAGGGTTCATATCACCTGCCAGATTCATATGCATGATGGCCTCAGCTGACCAATCCTCCTCAGTCTTTTCTCCCTTGTTCTGCTGCTGCCAGAAGTTCACCTCTTCGCGTCCATCCACACCCGGTAGCCGAATCTGGGGCGGCGCTTGACCACTCCCTGGGACTGGCTCAGATGGTTGTGCTTGACCAGGGACAGGACGTCTGTGGACGTGACCCTGTTCGGGCTCAGTGGCACTATATCGTGCAAAGTCTGGAAGATCAAATCCTTGGTTGGGTTGGTGAGAAAGGTTCAGTTGCGTGGGCGGCTGAGAGCCCGCAGATTGAGGTGGGTGTTCAAATGGCGCCTGCTGGAATCCCGTTGGCGTCTCTTGGCCGTCGGGAAGTTCAGAGAGCATCGTTTGTGTTGGCTCATACTCGTAGCGAGGAGTTGCCTGGTCATATTCCTCCTGCTCCAGGATTTGGGGAGCCGGCTCGATATTTCTCAGACTGGAAGATCCTGGGGCAGCGCCGCCTCCGCTTCGTACGCTGACCATGGAGGCTCTAGCCTGGTCCATAACGTCGCCTGCTGTAGATTCGGCATCCATATCGCGGATGGAGAACTGTGCGAGGGTCCGTAGCTTTCGGCTGACCCAGCCACCGAGAATCTTACCACGTTGCTTCTCCCCTAGACGAGATCGCGGGAAGTCTCCCTTGCTCACAAACGCGACAATGTCGACAATGATCTGATGCTCGTTAAGGATGGCATTGACGATGACAGGTACAATCGAGGCCAAGTACGACTTGCGATTGACTTCAACAAGAACAACCACCAGACCACCAGCCTGGAATACAGCACTATGTCCTTGTTAGCAGACTCATACATCATTGAGGGCTCTCCGACTTACCAGCCATTTTGCACAATATTTCTGTGGCATTTCTCCACGGAATTCTCAATATCCATAGGGAAGTGGCTCAAACCGTTAATTTCGAAAGTCTCGCCAATATTTCCAAGAACAAATAGGACTTGCATGTCCACCAGAGCGCCATTGGGGCCAATCGGTCGGCTAACATTATGGAGGAATCCCAAGTCTCCCGTACGGATGTACTGGATATTCGGGTCTCCGTCGATAGCACGGCCATCAAAGCGCTCAGCATCAAAAGCATCCTTGGAGCCGTAGAAGGACTTGACACAGGCTTCCGAGTCAACCCAGATCTCACCATACTCGCCGTCAAGACAGTGTATCCTGCTCTCAGGGTTGATGATGGCGATCTGTGTCGAAACAGGAACCATACCACTGTCCTGTACCAACAAGGCCAGAGGGTCTGACTCGGAGTCGACGGGAATAACCAAACCGCGGCGAAGGGCTTGGGTGTCAAGCCAAAGTTCAATGGGCTCAATACACATGTAAGATCTCGATGCAACCATTGGGTTCAGAACGTGCGAATAGACTGTGTTAATAGCGGTTCTATCCAGACCAGCTCCGGCAAAATGGTGTCTGACCTTCTGGAAAACGTCAACTCTTGGTCGACTTTCCGCAGTGATCATCATGTTCTTGAGTTCGTGAAGAGTGAAGCCCTTGGCTTGCATAGCAGCCATGGCATGGTCAAGCATCTGAGGTGTCGCATAAGTATCCTTAATCTTGTATCTCGACAAGGTAACAAAGAGAGACATAGGATTGGCTGCGAACTCCACAGGCGACAAGAGGTAGGTGGGTGTTCCGATATAGATACCCATCAGGGCTGTGTGAATGAAGCCCAAGCCAGTTGTGCTTCGCACACATCCGAGTACAGGTCTTGAACTAGTCATTTGGCAGGTTTCCTTCTGAACCTTGCACATACCCATAATGGTGTCATGTCCAAGCTGAACTGAGATGCGCCGTTGGTCAGGGGTCCAGTATGTCCAAACAACAACAGGATAACCAGGTCGAATCCAAGCAGGGTCGATGGTGAATCTCAAATCTCGCAATCCACTGCTCTGCTTCGGAGGCTTGGTGGTGTTATATATCGCAGGGCTAGTGATCTTGAGAACCTGAGCTGATTGCTTGATATGGCTGGCCACAGGCTTGACCTTGATAAGGTGGTCCACCTCGGAGTTAACTAGCACAGCCTTAACATTGTAGTCGGCCACAATGTGAAGGAAAGCAGGAACATCCTCATTTAGTCGGTTTTGATCGAGAGGCGCAATAGGGATGATGATAGCACCCAAGCAGATGCAGGCATGGATAGCAAAGACAAACTCCTCTGAATGCGTGTACATGAGGATGATGTGGTCTCCTGGTCTAACCTTGACCTTGTTCTTCAGATACATGGCAACAGAAGCAACCTTGGTATCAAATTTCTTCCATGTGACGCCCTTACCTTCTCGACCTCTGCCATCGATTGTGCAGTAGGCCAATTCTTCTGGCTGACGAGCCACACGCCATTGAATAAGGTCAGAGATGCAGGAGAAGTTGTTCAGGGGCGTTGAAGTACGATCATCAATGACAACTTCTCGTCTATCAACACCAGAGTATTGCTTGTCTGCAGGTAGCAAAAACTCGGCACGCGAATCAGAAGCCAGCTGCGACCAGATGCCGCCCATAGGATCTACACCGATAGGAAGGTTCAGCACCGCATGTTCCACGCCAAACTTGACGTGCACACACTGAAGGTTGCCGAGATCAAACTCTCGGCGGCAGAGCATGTTTCCAATCTCGCGTCGTCCATTCTTGACAACACGTGGTAACGTGTTCGGTGCTGTGATCATAACGCAGTACAGCCTGAGATGATGCTCTGACATGAGAACCTCCACACAACGCTCAGCCAATGACTCCAAAAGGGCCGTATCTGGTTGTCGCGGGGGCCCCCCAGATGTCAGTGGTGCTGTCGAAGCTGCTGCTGATTCCAATACTACTACTGGCAAGTGTTCATCGTTGACAAAGACATCAAAGGCTGAACAGTCATAAATCTTTGGAACATTCTTGACAATGCTCACGACGATGTGCTGAACAAAGAAATAGCGGTACTCGGCCAGCTCGTGTCCATGCTCAACCCACTCAACCTTTTGCCGAATCCGGTCTTCGTAAAGACCTAGGACAAAGATTTTACCCTCAATGACAGTACCCAAAAGGCCTGTTCGTAAGAATTCGGGCTCCACGGGCTGCGGTGTTGGGTCACCTGGGTCGAATTTGTAAGGACGAGCGTGGAAAATGAGCTCAGTGTTCTTTGGCTGAGCCCAGAAACCGCCGGATAGCGAGGGAGAGTCGACCCAGATCTCACCCACGGAATGGGGTGAAGCCAGTAAACCCGTCTCGGGGTCAACCACAGAGAGTGTGGCATCAGGTATAGGATATCCAAAGGAGCCAACCCGAACCAATCCTGGGTCATCCGTCACCCTCTTACGAGCCTCGTTGCCAATGGCTACAACCACAACTTCGTTAGTTTTTAGAGCCTCACGGTCAAGAAGAACCTCGCCAAGTTCGTTCTTTGCTCTTTCTTCTGTTGTCGTGGTACCGCCACCGCTCAAAAGGCTGCCAAATCCGTTAGAGACTGTTGGCTTCTCGGTTTCCTCCTTCTCTCCATCATCAGAGTCTGTATCCTCTTCTAAATCAAGTTTCAAGGGACATCCCATGCGTTCTTCTCCTCCCAGCCAGTCACGCACACTAATAACCATGCCTCCATGCTCAGGTAGACACAGCATTGGGGCGACAACCTCGCGGGCGCGAGGGTTCCTTAATGGTCGTAGCCATCTATCCGCAAGAACTTCATGAAACCCGCTGTCTACAGTCAAAGTATCAATCAAGCAAAGCTTGATCATCTGGAAGTTTGGTTCCATTCCCTTCTTGTAATTTCGGGTCACCATTGGTTCTTGCTGGTAATTATAGGCGGCTCGCTTCAGACCAGGATAATCCGCGATCATGATGGTCGATTTATACTTCGTCAGGAGATGGGCATAGAGTCCAGGAACATCGACGGCCTTATTGTCAAACCAAACAGTAGTGTGACCACCATATACTGTCAGCAATACGCTCAGGATCATACCGATACCCTGGCGAGGATCAAGGTATGAGACCAGGATCTCACTGCTCGCACCACCACCAATCAGCCGGCCGTTCTTATCTCGCAGAGACGGATTGAAGGTGTCTCCAGGACCATTGCCAGGAATTGTAGAAATAATCGCACTGAGACAGGCCATTTGGTGCATGATAGTCCGGTGGCTCAGAACCACACCTCTCAAATCTCCGGTCGGCGCTCGCGAGAACTCGATATAAGCCAGATCGGGTACAACCAAGGGTGGAACGTCATCCTTCTTCTTAGGGTGATAACTGCCGAACTCGTTCGTCTTCCACCACTCTACACCCTTCGGCCATGTCAGCTTTTGTGTAGTAATATCTCGCTGGAAAGCTTTCAGATTGTTGTCGGTGGTCAGGGCGAGATGGGCCTGTGTTGTAGTGAGAATATGGTTCAAACGCTGGTAATCCTGCAAGTCATTGATAGGCACAGCAACAACTCCAGCAATAAAGCATCCCAACAAGGCAATAGCAAAGTCAATGACTTCAGAATCGCGGTAGATAAGAGCAACTCGGTCACCACGGTATAGAGAGCTCTTGTCTCTAATAACCTGTGCCACCTTTTCAGCTCTGGAAGCTAGCTTGTCCCATGTAATTGAAGCAATTTCCTTGCCCTTGCTGTCCAATACCCAGTACGCCGGTTTCTTGGCAATCGTTCGACCTCTGTGTCTGAGTACAGCTGCGATGTTATCGAACTTTGACATCGGGGTTGAATCGTCGTGAGGATCTTGAATAGCGAAGGGGACCTCTCGAGGGTCTAATGGTAGCTGGTACTGGAGGGCCTCAGGAGGTGGGAGATCGTTGGTTGTGAGCATCGGTGGCGCCATTGCGGCAGTCGGAGAAAAGGCATCGCTGGAAGAGTATCGCTGCTGAGGTCCGCCATACTCAACAGTTTGGCCCTGGTCATAATGCTGCTGTCCCGCAAAATCGGAGAAATATCCTTGCGAATCGAGTAGCGTTGTAGTTCTTCCATCATGCTGTTGTTGCGGTGGCTGTTGTTGATACTGTTGATCAGGATATGCGCCTTGTTGCTCTGGTCTGAAGGCATAGTCGCCCGACATCATGGTGCCCGTTCGGGTTTCAGGTTCGATATGGGACGGGGAAAAGAAGAGAGAATCGCGGTGGGCAGTGGTTGATCCTCCAGCCATGGGACCTCCCGGGCGCAGTAGCGAAGCCGGGGGGTGTTCTGGAGGTCTCGGTGCTTCTGTTGAGGGGGCATAGCCAGAATGTGGTTGGTATACAGGCGAATCTGGTGTGTCGGGGATTGGGCCGCTACTGGCGCCGAGAGAGGCATATGCAGCGGCGCGATGACCATCGCCTGAGGGATGGTCCGAGTCATCGGGAGAATGGATGCGAAGGCCAGGTTGAGGGTCGGCGAGAGCAGCAACTTGAGGTGGAGGCGAACCGAGGAATTGAGAGAAGAGCTGAGTTCGTCGTTTCTGGTAGCTACAGGCGCGTTAGTTGTTACAGAGCACTGATGAAAGGTCAAGTCGCAGAGTAACTTACCCCTTCTGTGTAATATCTCCTTCCTACAGAAAACTCAAAGTCAGCCATAATATATCTATAAGATGATTTTTGGTCGCATGCGACAACAACAAATCACCTCCAATGGCGTGTTGAAGCGCCAAAGTCACAGGTACAGGCATTGAGAGGGAGGTGACAATTTGCTGAAGAATCGGGGAACATTTTACAAACCTCAAGCTCGCGATCCAACTCTTCAAGCCGCTCTTGAAGCTGTGGATTGACTTCAGCCATGATGGCGGTGTCTGGCGATGTGTCCGCCGTAAGGTTGAGGTTTGGTGGGTTTATCGAGGTTTAGCTATGGAGTCTCGCAGGTTGAAGGGACCTCAGGACCCGACGGGATAGCAGAGTCTCGTGACGTAGTCTGAAGTCTTGGCTTTGGAGGGCGGGCAAGACTCAGACGACTCGCTCTTATTGGTTCACTAAGCAAGGCCCGTTGGATCAAGGGCGGGGTGCCCCTGGACTGTTTTGGCGGATGATTAGCTTGTACTGTATCACCCCTCTAACCAGTTTTTTAGCAGCCCAGAGAATACGGTCCCTTGCACGGGTCAATCCGCCCGCAACTCAGACAAGACTACTCCGTAGGTATCTACAGATTTAGGATTCTGATGTTTTCTGTAGGCTGAACCTAAGAAACCGCTATAAGTTTTGGGACTAAAGCAAAAGCAAAGGTTTATTAATAATAAACTAATCATGAAATAAGTACCTTAGTATTATCCTGCAGTAGAAAAAGGCCGTCTTGTCTCCGTACAGCTCCACTACTTCCGTAAAGGAAGCATTAGACACTAAATTTAGTGGCTGGTCGCTACTTGAAATGGATGGAAGCTCTGCTCTAGAAACAGGGTCAGTGATCATGGTATTCAACAGGTTTAGTATCTTAGCCAGTATCGTATAAATCCATCTAAATCTCTTTTGGGAAATGCGCGCCGTTAGATATGTCATTCTCCGAGCCCGTATCTGCATCAGCTCTCGGCATTCGATGGAGTGTGGTTCTATTTTAAGAAACTGAGTTGGCTTGATGGTACTGTAGCAGCAACCACCAAAAAGCACCTCGAAGATGGTGAAACTGGATCTCATCTACATATGCTCAACAGCCTCAAATTATAAGCAGTTGTGCATCAAATCTGTGTTTGTTGTTTAACTCTATTGATCGCTGAGTAGGGCAAGCTGCGACGGTCGGAGGCTTTGGCTCCGTATCTCCGGTTCCACAATACACCTCTTCTCTTTCTCACAATCACCAAAAACCCTTCTTGATGTTCTTCCAACATTCAGCGCCAGAACACAACATCACAGCGAGCCGGTTTACTCCCTTGGATCAATCGAGATAGCCTCCAGGCACCATGAAGTCATGCGTCGCCTAGGTCAGCTCCATCGACAATGAGCCGCCGCCTCTACATTGCTACCATTACTTTTTGACTCGATGCACTCACCAGAACAGCATTCCTTTCTCGGCGACTTCTTTGGTTTAACGACTTGGAATCATGTGGTATGTCTGTTCTCTTTCTCTTTCAGCACATATCTATTTCCATATGATGAGTCTTACATGACACAGACCTGTTCTGAACACTTGTGTAGAGAAACATGTTTTTAATCTGATCAAACCCCTTACAACTCTCTTTGGCATTTATTCTCTTTCATGGCTTTAGTACTAACAAAGCGCAAGGATCCTAAAATGACTGAACATGGAACTCGAAACGGAAGTTCGGCTTCGAAGCTTCGACTCTCCCGAGTTGTACTCTTTTGTTCGGGGCTCACTTGGACAAAGACCATCGAACACACCCTCTCTGCCACTGAGATACGTCCTTGTTCGGCTAACACCTGCGCATTGCCATCATCTTTACTTATGTTCGCGTCTGGCCCTTTCGAACAAAGCCCTGAAAGAAGACATTGTCGCTATACTAGTTGTCAATTTTTGGAGTTCCGTATTATCATAGTAATATAAAGAATCTTATTAACCACCCACTTGCAATTCTTCCTCGTTCATTCACAAGAATCCTCTTGTTCACAACAAGTACTAGGTACTTACCGCATCGCTAGTCGACACCTAAAAAGCAGCTCACAAAACTCGATACAACATGAACAATTTCGGCGAACCGGATTTGGGAACCGGCACCGTGCAACATTCAGTCACCCAAATCCTGAACACCGCTCCCGACGAATTCTTTTTAACCGACGAAGAAGTAGCCCAAGCAAGCCAAATATTAAGAGCCATCGACCAAGGTACTCGTACCTTGATCGAGGTCCCTGATGTTCAAGCACCACAGCAACCTTACGCAGCCACGGGCAACGACATGACTCCATCAAGTACAACAGCGGAGGACTGTCAGGTCCCAGTTGATCCAAGACTTTTTCAGAACAATCAGTATGCTACTGTCCTTGACCAGAACTCTCCATGGAATGATCAGGTCAACAACCCAGGAGTTTCTATGGCACCCCCTAGCTATCAGCAACAACTCAACAGCATGGACGCGCTACCTTTTCTTTCGCAGTCTCCCCGTCAGCAGCCTCAGTCAGTCCATGCGCTCAATAACTGGGAAACTCCTAGGGCACAAGCCAACGGCATGTCCACAACGGTCCACCAAGACGGTCAAGTGGACACTTGGGGCTTTGGTCAGTATTATCAAGGCGATTTGGCAACTGGTAATGCAGCTTCTTCGCAGCAATGGAATCGCAACCCCATTCCTGCAGCATCCCCTTCCGGACCACCCCTGCAATCCGGATATGGCCACAGTAATCCTTACCCCACGACTAACTCCCACCAGCCTTACCATTCTTATGCGACAGCCGGTGTCGAGGGGATTCAGGGTGTTCTCAACTTTCCCCAACAACCACCTCCACCTTCAACGGGACTTCAGCGCCAGCCTGTGGCTCAATGCAATTATTGTGGGTGCCATCCTCATACTGGCCCATGCCCCATGCCCCAACCTCACTACCAGCGTCCAGTCGCACACCAACAGGTAGCATACGCACCGCCGCCCGAGAGACAGGTACCCCCTAAGCCCAAGCCCCTTAAGTACAAGTGGTCAGATACAGATTATGAGGATTTCGAAGACGAGCAACCAGCAAAGCCGCGAAAGAAGTCTCGAAAGAATGACCGCAAGGCCCTTAAGCGCAAGTGGTCAGATACAGATGATGAGGAATCCGAGGACGAGCAACCAGCAAAGCCGCGAAAGAAGTCTCGAAAGAATGGCCGCATTCCCGCAACTTCGCGAGGAAATGCTTCCGCGAAGCATGCTACTCAGTACTATGGGGTTTGGAATCGTGACGATCTGGACTGGGAATCGCCCAATGGGGTCAGATTCACCTACTTGCCTGAAGGGCAATGGCAGCAACACTTGAGTTTCTCAGCTGTGGAGTTGCTTGAATGGATACGAAGTTGTCCTCGAGAAAACCGGAGAATTTGGCTTCAGCAGTTTCCAGCACAGTCCACACATCGAACCATCGAGGCCGACACAATGTGCCGGTACTCAGGTTGTCCTATAGAACATAAGACCATAAGGACGGGCTGGACCCGTGTGGCGTTTGACGAGTTCCCTGAGCTTACTTCCAACGGCAAGAAAGATCCTTTCAAGATGGCCGGCAACATGCATCTCTGGTGCTTTGAGAAGTGCCTGGATCCTTTTCTATGGTTGAAAATGGGATGGATGAGGCCGGATACTCGCGAACTTGAGAGGAAAGGTATTGAGGAACGGAACCCTATGGCGATCACCCGAGATAGTGACAAAAGGATTGTCGAGGAAACTATTTTGCCATGGTTTGATGCTCGCCAAAGCCTACCTCCTGATGAACGATTTCCTTTTACAAAACACGAAGACACTCTCTCGTATGCACTAGCTATACACCACGTGGATCATCAAGTGAAGGCTCGTCAAAGGTGCCGCAACGTGCGCAATCAGCATTTTCCAGAGGATGAGAAGACGACCATAGACTATCACAAGGGCTGCCTCGAGGAATATCTTAGGAGGGAGAATCTCAGGAAGTATAGGGCGGCCAGGGCCAGGAAATCAACGAAGAAATCACAACCGAAAGCCGAGCTTGCAGGTCCTGGGTTGGGTACCACCAATATGCCTCTTTCTACCCAGGAACAGTTGAGTGCTATCAATATGCCTCCTACTACCCAGGAACTGGGTACCATCAATGTGGCTCCTGCTACTCAGGAACCATATGGTGCTCCAGTGACACCTAATGGCTCAACGCCCGGCTTTGATGAGATTCTCTCGCAATTAGATGCTGATAATGGATTTTCACCTTCTCTATCGGGCACCGCTCAAGGCTTGCCCGAACCCTCAGAAGTCGCAATGGCTGCGCAGTCAATCGAGAAGCCTGGTGAAATTCCGAGTTTGCCGACTCCGCCTACAAAGGGAAAAAGAGCCCAACGAAGCGGCGCTCTTTCATCTCCCAACCAGATCTTTATTGAGCAGCAGATGGGCAATCTCCCACTTCCGGAACTGAGGCGAAGCCTCCGCCTATCATCTGGAAACATTGCGGAAACGGCGATTCAGAGGGAAGCACAGATTCCCACCTCCCCAGTACAGGCACAAAACCCCCCCATGGCATTGCCTGGAAACAGTTGGGAGGATCGTCAAGAAGGCAGTCAAGTTGTCGCTTCACTACCAAAGGACAAAACTCCTAGTCCGCCGGGTGAAGATACTGGTCTCTTTGGAGACTCCCCTGCTGCTGCCTCTCCAGCACAGGAACAAGGCACTCGCCGGGCGTCTGAACCCGCCGGTAAGGGAGCTCAGGGCTCACCTTTGAGGAGAAGCAGCCGCAGAGTGAGCGCCAGAAGCGCACCTTGAGAGGCAGCAGTGGCGATGATCGAGGTCCATTGAGTGGTTCTTGAGTCATAGGATGAGTGTAATAGTACGATTTTCTGCTGGCCAGAGACTACTTGGGAAAAGGCATTTGGGATTTGGGATTTACAGGGTCTGGGTTGGTATGTATGGAGTTGTGGATAGGCGTGTTTTTGTTCAATACCCAGTCAACATGGCATAGAATGGGAGAATAGCGATAGGTGCATTAGACTTGGCTTAGCATTCAGCTCGGAGTTTATGGAGTCATGGAATTATGGATTACCTTCCTGTTTGAGTATTAGAGAATCATAATTGTACATATCAATGAGCGAGCTATGAATTGCAGTGAGTGATTGCAAGTGACTGAATATTTGCCATGGCATCAAGACTGAAATTCTAAAGAAGGATGGATTAGTTGTGTATAGAGAGCTTGAGAAGACAAAGAATCTCGCTAATTAGGATGTCTTTAATTGGGATGTTTTTCTTAAGCAGTCTTTTTGTCTTTGTTAATCGTTCGAGTGTCTAAATCGAGTCTCTTTGTCTTCAACAATGACGATAGTCTACCACGGTCATGGGTTTTCCTCTTTCAAGCCACCACCAACCTAACAAACGCACGGCTCAGCTCAAGATCCAGCCTCGATCTTCAAAGAAGTCCCTAAATACCTTGTCAGAATCGTCTATCTGATCAGGCAACACAGCAACGTCCAAGCTTCCAACAAAGGACTCGAACAGCCCTGTCGGAAGCTCTCCTCGAGCTCTACTCTGTACCTCTAGCTATACTCTATACCTCTAGCTACCCTAGCTCAACCCACCCGTTAGTGACGTTTGGTTTTGGCGGGGAACGTCCCATGGAGGGGGGCCGGGCACGGGAACGCCGATGCAGGCTTACAAGCTAAACAAGGTTATGGGCTGCTAGGACAGATCTGCGGCCTTGTAGCTGAGCCGGCAGCTCTTGCAGCTTGCATGCTATGGGTGTGAGTTGTTCCCATATACCTCTTTTGGATGCGGGACAAGACGTGAGAGGGTGAGGGTGACATGAGAGAGAGAGCTACGTCGGCGAGGGCGAGAACAATGAGATGTTAGAAAAGAAAGCCATGTCTCGTCGTCTTTGATCTTGCTCACCTTCTTTGTTCTACTCTTCAGTACAGGCAGAGTAGCAAAAGAAAAGTCTTAAATATCGCCTCTACTTCGCATACCCTGCCAGACGGGATCGGAGCAAGGGTCGACGTGGCCAAGAACAGTCTATCGACAAGCGATATTCGGCGAGAGCGAAACCTATCAGCAATATCCAATCTGATACTGTATCAGCCTTTGTGGCACGGCATTTGCATTTGAGGAATACCTTACCTTACCCTTACCTTACCTTACCTTAACGTTGTGCGGCGATAAAGTCAATCACGTGTACCTGTTACCAGTACCATCCAAACTTGGACCTTTTCTCTTTTTTCTCGGGTTTCCCCAATCTCATCTGTCGGTATTTGCATCACGCATTCCATCCAAGCTTCCTTCAGGGTTGCATCCCTTATCTCTCGGAGAATATCAAGAGCTGTCGTTGGTGCATTTCTTGACCTGAGTCGACTACACTACTGCAACTTACTTGACTCTCTCTCTCAGGTACGTTAATTAACTACCTAGGTCTACCTCTGATTCCGGAACTGATCATTAACTAACTTAGAACTTAGGTCTGAAGCCAGTGACGGAGACGGCGTGGAACAGGAACTGGTCCACCATTTTTACTTTGCAGCTTGAACCTTTCAGGCGGTACCTTACAGGGCTTTTAGTGGGTCACCCACCTAAACCATCTACCTGTGCAGGCCAAGGGCAAACCATCTCCACCTCCACATCCCAGATCCCAGCCATAACCACCAAATCGGTCGAGTCGAGTTCAAGCCATCAACCGTCATCTCTAACCTCTCTATCTTTTTTTTCTCCTCCTTCCTCTCTCTTACTCAAGTCAAGCCATGGGAGCCGAAGTCAAGCCTGCTCTGCAGGTGATTGTATTGGTACGTCTATCTATCCGTAATAGCCTATCCCATCTCTCGTTTGTTTACATGTGCACCGTTACATCCCCAAATGCAATACCCATTGAGCCTCGGTCGGTCATGATATAAGAACGGTTTGGATGCAGGACGGACGGCAAGCAAGAAACATGTCGGATCATGATCCGTGGTGGCGTTTGTCTTGCCGTGTACTCACCCTCTCCTCATACTTTATCATATGATAGCTTGGCTTCTCGCAGCCATGTTTCACTCACCACCTCATTCAACCAATTCGGTTGAACTCTTACTAACCTCAATCTCAGGGCTCGGGAGGTGGTCCTCTAGAATCAAACACTACTGCCTTTCTAGTCCGTTCTGTTGCTCAAAAATGGCATCGTGGCTCTGTCATCGCCGTCGATGCTGGCGTTCACCTCTCTGCCATAACACGCATTATGGAGAATTCGATACCCTCGCCACCTCCACCTCCTCCATTTACACTCACCACAGGTCCATTTGCAGGTCTTGAGCTTCCGTACTCTTCAGCTTCTGCTAATGCTGCTCACATCACTCGCTCTCTCGTCGACACATATCTCATCACCCATCCTCATCTTGACCACATCTCTGGTTTTGTTGTCAACACAGCCGGCTTCCCAGGCACAAGGCCAAAGAAACTGGCTGCTTTACCGAGCACAATCCAGGCTTTCAAGAACCATATCTTCAACAATGTGATATGGCCAAATCTCAGTGATGAGAATAACGGAGCTGGTCTTGTGACTTACATGAGATTGGTGGAAGGCGGGAGTCCGACACTCGGCGACGGTGAAAGTAGGGGTTACATCGAAGTCGCAGACGGACTCCTGATCAAGGTCTGGGGCGTGAGTCATGGGCACTGCCTTGAGAGGCACAGTCACAGAGGCTCAACATCGAGTGCATCTACTCGTTTCAGTAGTCATGATGCATCCATGCCACAAGGTCCCATCGCGCGATCCGCTTCATACTACCCAGGATCTCTACACCGAGGTTCCCTTCTGCTCCCTCAGAACAGTTTTCCTGTGGCTGCTCCACCCGAACAGGAGCAAATCTGCGTCTACAACTCAAGCGCATATTTCATCCAGGATCCCACTACCCACCGCGAAGTCCTTATCTTCGGAGACGTCGAGCCTGACAGCATATCTCTAAGCCCACGGAATCTGCAGATCTGGCAACAAGCCGCACCAAAGATCCTTTCAGGGAATCTCAAGGCCATTTTCATCGAGTGCAGCTACGATGAGTCGCAGAGCGACGACCGTCTGTTCGGCCACCTAAAACCCCGTTTTGTGGTGGAGGAGCTGCGTGCGCTGGCGGGCGAGATCGAAGTCGAACGCAAGACGCGTTATAACGAATCTAAGAAGCGCAAGCGCATGGGCAGCACGACTGACGAGACTCCACGACGTAATCCCTCTATTGCGAACCTCTCCTCTGAAGACCCCGTGTCTCCCAGGACCATCAAGGCTTCGACACCGGATTTTGTTCATCCAGGTATGGAGACACCTCCAACACCGCACCTCGCGACGCCAACAGCTGAGTTGACGCTCAACCAATCTGAGTCGTTCACATCTGCGCCCAAGGCAAGACGGCCCCTTGAGGGTCTAAAGGTGGTCATCATTCATGTCAAAGATCGATTGGACGATGGCCCTAATGTTGGAAACACCATTTTGAGACAACTACACAATTATGAGAGCGAAAGCGAGGCCCCATTGGGCTGCGAGTTTGTCATTTCTCATCCTGGCCAGAGTTTCTATCTTTGAGCCTTTCATCTATCGGCGTTGGAATTTGTTTCTTTCGGCATTTTGCCATATATGTTTTCTTTTTTCTTTATAGTCAGGGGTAACTATAGGCTATCCTAGGCTTGTACTTGTCACTTGGGTTTATGTCTGTTATACATCTCACCTACACGAGACCATGATTTGGTTTATGATTTGTAGCTTAGGAAGTCAGTGGTGGAAAGGACTAGGCATGTATCAATCTGAAGGGGATGTACTGCATGATGGATGTTTTATTATGAAGCCTCAATTCCTGGCTTCTCTAGTCTATATATTGGGTTTTGGTCATGAATGAATATATACCACGTCTGGTCTAGTTTTGCTTGTTTTGAATCTTCTCAACTCCCCCCTGACCGCCAACGTCCTTTTCATAATCCGTCCTTGGGATCTCGAACGCCTCAGTAACCCGCGCATATGTGATTCCTCCCAATCTGCTGACCGGCCGCAACACAGCAGGGTCAACCATGTTCTTATCCTCATTCAGCGCATCTTCCCGCACCCAGAACCGAGTTCCCTCAAAGACAGCCATGCAGCCCGACTTGTTGCCTGGTCGTGCCTTGCTGTCAAACTCCTTGAGCATGTCGAGCTTGCACTCAATGCTAACAATTGCCTCACCCACACGAGCGCACTTGACAGTCTCGCAGTCGTACTTGGGTGTCAGGCCTGAAATATCCCACTCGGATACATCAGCAGGAGCATTAACGCTAGCTGAGTTTGCAGCTTCGATGAAGTGCTCTGAGATGATGTTGATAACGCACTCGCCGGACTCAGAGACGTTGCGCAGCGTATCCTTTGCATTGGCGAGGCCAGATGCGAAACCAACGACAAAGATGGGCGGGTCGTGGCTCATCATGTTGAAGTAGCTAAATGGCGCCAGATTCTTGTGTGTGCCATCGGGAGCCTGACTGCTCACAAAGGCGATAGGTCGCGGCACGATAGATGAAATGAGAAGCTTGTAGTTGAAGCCCGCAGGACGACCAGACTCGTGAGGATCTATAGCGACATGTTTCTTATCGCCGTCATTCTTGGCCACCTTATTCGCACCATCGCCAAAACCCCAGTCCGCATCAACGGTCTTAGTGTAGCGAAACTGCGAGGACGAGTCCAGCTCAGGCCGAGAAGCCTCGACCTTTGCGAAGTCCGGGTGAGGATTGCGTCTGATTGCGTCTCCCATGATGAAGCGAGATGTACTGAAGAGTCGTATTGATGTGAGCGGTTTAAAGACGCGATATAAACTCATGGGGGATTTGTTTAAAAGTATGGAAATATGGGAGGGGCTCGGAATTAGATGTTGATTCCGAGGTAGGCAAGTTACTACGGTAGTTCGTTTATCTTGGTAAGATCGTTGTAATACATGATAAAGCAAGTGGATGTTTTTTTCTCCACTAGTATTGGCTTTGAGTGACCTCATTGATTGAGGAGGTTCGAGTCAGGTATTGGCACTTCTATTGTGAAGGCTGAATCGAGGCAATTACTCGGATATTGTGATTGTGCCAATTTGGGCATCATATCTAATGGCCCTGGATGTGTTGAATGTTTTTGTTTTTAGTTATAAGTAATTACTGTTATTTTCGAAAGGTACGGTTTATTATAATGTTGGGTATAAGCCGATAATGAGCAATTCTACTGGTAATATCTAAATCAGGGCCGGGATTGAGTTTCTATATTGACCACAAATCCTCGAACTGTCATTGGACTTTGACTGAACAACAACCCTCCCATTTTGATATTTGATGGTAATCTGTGCTGACATCAGAAGTTTATATTGAATACTGAACTTACGTGCATCATGTGTCTCAATAAGTCAATGACGGTCCAAAGATCCAATGTCTAGGGTAGCAGATTACATAAGGCAACCACTATAGCCACTACCACCCATGTGACACCGCGAGCTATGGAACTAGCGCAACGCGGCGAGTGACTCTAGAAAAAAGTTATCTTCAAAGCCCCATCAAGAAATATATACAGTATCGACAATGACATAGGCAGTTGATACATTTTTGTGTCACGCCCTCTAAATTCCCAACATATTCTCATGCAACAATGGGGAACTCGACGCCTCTCACATTTATTCAATTCTTTTAGTCGTCCATTATCATCATCGTTTTCACATCAACACCAACACCAACACCCCTCACTCGCAAGCTTCTATACCTCTAGACAAGCCTGGACAAAATCTCATTCTAAATCCAAATCCAGATCCCGAGCTTCTCGAAGGCCACTCATATTCGTGCAAAGCATTTTAAACCCAAGGATAAACGATTATTCTGCTGCAATTCCAATGGCGACTTCAGTCGAGATCGCTTCGGCGCCCACCATGGACACTCCTGGGACTTGTCTCTTTGTCCACAGCGAGAGACGGTCTTACCTATTCGGCCGACCTGCAGAAGGCACTCAACGTGCTTTCCAGAGTCGGAGGCTAGGAATGGGATCCACGGAGCAAGTCTTTCTCAGCGGCACTGTCTCATGGGAACAGGTTGGAGGTCTTTTCGGCTATGTTCTCACAGTTGGTGGTGCATTAGAGGCAAGCAGAGAACAAACGGCTATCATGAACGAGGAACGGAAGAGCAGGGGTAAAAAGCCGACAAAGCAGGCTGCCTTTGAGACTGTCCACATCCACGGTGGCGAGAATCTGAACCACACTCTGGCTGCATGCCGGCCCGTCATTCTACGGCAACCCATATCCGTTCGCACACATGAGCACAGAGAAGACCCTCGCCTTGAGACTGTTGAGAGCCTAGAACCCGACTGGAAAGATGATGTCCTTCGTGTGTGGAAGATTCCCATCCAACGAGAGCGCTCCAGCAGCCCTAAAAAGCGTCGCCGTTCAAACCCTCTCGTTGGAAACCCAGATGGACCATTGTTCAAGGAATCATCGCCCCTCTCGGATCCTGAATATGCGGCCACTATTGTCGAGAAGGTCATGTTCAATGGCTCGCTCAAAGGGAACGGTCTTCTCATCCCCGTCAAACTGAGCGAGGTCAAGCCTACAGACACAGTCTATACACGCAAAGACGGCGACGTTAAGCTTTACAAGGGCCCAAGACCTGGCGATGAGACAGAGCTCGAAGAGCCGGACCAAACTGTATGGGTATTCCCTGAGGATGAAGCTCAAATCGATCGCACCGGGGACAACATCAATGTGACACACCGACCACTACCCCCAACGATCTACAGCCAAAGCTCTATGTGCTACATCGTCAAATGCCTCGATCGTCGCGGAAAATTCGACCCCAAAAAGGCCAAGGAGCTTGGGGTGCCTGTGACTGACTACAGGCACTTGACTGCGGGCGAGACTATCGTAACAAAGGAAGGTGTTACTGTGACCCCTGATATGGTTCTGGGCAAGACTCAGCCTGGTACAGGGTTTATCCTCGCTGATATCGAGTCTCGCGATCTAATCGACTCTTTCATGGAGCGACCAGAATGGTCTAACCCCGAGCTGATGTCTCACGTCGCTATTGTGTACTGGATTCTCGGCCCTGGGTTGGCAGATGATGCTAGGATCCAAAAGTTTGTGGATGAGCACCCGGAAATGAAGCACTTGTTCTGTGCCAAAGACACATCTCCCAACATGATCGCCCTTGCTGGGCCGGCAGAGCTCCAGACCAAGCTACGGAGGATCGACTCTGAGAGATTCAGTCTACTCAAATATAACAATGTCATCAAGGGCACGATGCCAACTGGACGACAAGTAGAGTCTGGCCGCATAGGAAACAGAGTCGCACTGATGCCCCGCCTTCGATTTGACGATGGCGAAATAGCCCCTTTCCCTGCCCTAGGAGATGCGGCTAAGTCTGTCATCGATGGGATCCTGGATTTGGCACGAAAGGCTCAAGAGGAGACATCTAGCCCTGAGTTTCTGCAGAAGCTAGAAGAAGATGAAAAGGATATTCCTAGCCGCGATGCTGAGATCATCCCTCTTGGCACTGGCTCCTCAATCCCAGGCAAGTACCGCAATGTCTCAGCGACGCTGATTCGCGTGCCTGGCATTGGTAACTACCTTCTCGACGTTGGTGAGGGTACTTTGGGTCAAATTCGACGTCTCTTCGGAGAGGAAGAAACAGAAAATATTCTCCGAGATCTCAAGTGCATTGTAATCAGTCATCTTCACGCTGATCACCACCTGGGTACCCCCAACTTGATCAAAGCCTGGTACGACCTCACCATAGAAGACACCAACGCTAAGCTAGCCATATCTTGTATATCAAGATACAAGGCCCTCTTGGAAGAAGTCTCCCAGGTCGAGGACATTGGATTTCACAGACTACATTTCCCCAACTGCAGCAATAACAAGCCCGATAAAACTAACACAGGTCGTTTTGTGATCGAAAACAACGACTTTGGACTGCGGGCTATCAAGCGCATTCTAGTTCCTCACTGCTGGCTCTCCTTCGGAACAGAGCTCGAGCTCACATCCGGTCTGCGCATCGCTTACTCAGGCGACTGCCGTCCCTCCGATGACTTCGCCAGAGAGTGCGAGGGCGCTCACCTCCTCGTTCATGAGTGCACGTTCGACGACGACATGCTATCCCACGCTAAGAAGAAGGGTCATTCCACCATGGGCGAGGCACTCGAGATTGCGCGCAAGATGAAGGCTCGTAGAACGCTTCTGACGCATTTCTCGCAGCGCTATGTCAAGGCTGACTCGCTCAAGAGAGATGAGACGGGTCAGGTTGGTGAGGCGCTCATGGCGTTTGATCACATGAGGGTTAAGCTGGGAGATTTCAAGAAGGCGGCTGCTTTCCAGCCTGCGATTGCTATGCTTATGGCGGATGCGAGTGATAAATGAGTTGACGGGATGAATAGATCTGTATGATAGCAAAAGACTAGAGCTGTAATGCTGTGTATGACTTGTGATTCTCGGCTGTGTTTGTTCAAAGTGAACCTGCATGAGTCAATCGGACAGACTATGGTAATCAGGCCAAGCAAATCCAGTATATAGAATGCTAAAGATATGCTATGAGCGAACAATACAACGTCTATAGGCCAGTTAAGGTGTCTCCAGGGTGGCCGTCCCTGTATCTACAACGACATGATATCCAAACCTACCACAACTCACTCTAAACTCCTCTTCTGTCCATACTTTCGCCTATAGTATAATCACGCCCCATAGTCATAACCGACCCTTCTCAACAGTTCACTGTTATCCAAATCTCAAGGACGGTACATTGAACAGACAAAATGTCCAACATCAATCAGAATAACAACCCAGGCTCTCATCTGAATTAAAAGATTCTGGCCGCGTGGCCTAATGGCTAAGGCGCTAGATTTCGGTTAACCTTAATCAAATCCTCTAGAGATTCCAGGTTCGAATCCTGGCGTGGTCGATTCTCTGCTAATTATCTTTTTGCACACCCATCACTCCGTGTCAAAACTCGGGATGTTAACCGCCAATCGCGGTTTGTCAATTTATTGCTTATCGGGTCTTTTATATCTCCGTTGTCTTGTTTGATATCATGGCTCAGATACCGATACCGGCACAATACGGAGTACAGAAGACACAAAGATGACTGCTTTTTTAATTCTTCAAATTCTTTCTTATTGCAAGTCTTACTGTTCAGAACTTCAACATACTCTCAAGATGTTTCAATAATAATCGGAAGTACTCCCGACTGTGCTTATGCGCAACCCCACGATCTGTAGCCCGGGCCGGGGTTGTATGTACGTAAATTGAGCCATGTACCGGCTCCGAAAGCGGGACTGAGCTGCGGCTACGTTAGCTTATCGTCGCGTTTATTCAAGCCTCCCCTCCGCTGCTATTTTTTTTGTCCCACGTCGTGGTCATTCGGGCGTTTCTAGTCCACAAGAACCCCTCTAGCGGTCAATCAGTTACCTGTAACCTTGTTTTACTTTAACTCAGGTCAGGTTTTGTTTGTTTCTCTTCTCCCGCCGCCCTCTTGCTCGCGAGCAACTCCTTCGTTATCTCGAACAGACAAAGACTCCGTCCATATCTATACGCAGAACGAACATGTCGGCCTCGCTTCCTGGCGCGCGGGAGCTCCCCGCTTCCCAGTATGATCTCAGAACCTATATGGGACGGGTGCGCCATACAGTTGGCATCACAGACCCCTCGTAAGTCCAATTGCTGAACTTCTGAACCTCTGAACATCAAAGTATCTTGAGCTGACCATGCCGGCGCAATCTACAGGACCCTGTTCGCGGGCAAGACCGGACTCGATGCGGCCAAGAAGCTGGTGACGGATTACAAGACGGGCAACATCGAGCACATGTCACCAGCCTTGTGGCATGCGAAGAAAGTTGTCGACTCTACGCTGCACCCTGGTATATATAGCCCTGGCGGAGTGCAGTCGTGACGTGACACCAGCTGACGAGATACCGTACAACAGATACCGGAGAGCCCGTCTTCTTCCCCTTCCGAATGTCTTGCTATGTTCTGACCAACCTCGTCGTTACCGCCGGTATGCTTCAGCCTGGCATGGGTACTGTCGGCATTGTTGGATGGCAAGTCTTCAACCAGTCTCTGAATGTCGCATTCAACACTGCCAATGGCAACAAGTCTTCTCCCATGTCGACCTCTGTCATGGTCAAGTCTTATCTCTCTGCCGTCGGAGCCTCTTGCTCTGTCGCTCTTGGACTCAACGCCATTGTGCCTCGACTTAACGTCACACCATCCACACGCAACATCCTCGGTCGACTCATTCCCTTCGCTGCCGTCGCCACAGCTGCCGGCCTCAACACATACCTCATGCGCCGCGACGAGATTGTCAAGGGTATCGATGTTCGACCTCTGCTTTCGGAAGAGGATAAGCAGAAGCTCATCGCCGAGGGCAAGTCGGAGCGAGACGTCTCCTCACTGGGCAAGTCTCAATCCGCTGCCAAGCTTGCTGTGTATCAGACAGCAGCCAGCCGAGTCTTCACTGCATCTCCTATCATGGTTCTTCCCCCTATGGTCTTGTATTACATCGAGAGCAAGCAGGCTTGGTATAAGAACCTCATGCAGAAGGAGTGGGTGCGCACACGACCAGCACTGGTCAAGGGCATTCCCCTGGGCATCAACCTGAGCTTGATCGCCCTCACCTCCTTTGCTGTCCTTCCTTTCGCTTTGGCTGTCTTCCCCCAGCAGCAGGCTGTTAGTGCTGAGTCGCTCGAGCCCGAGTTCCATGGCAAGGGAGGTCAGAACGGCAAGGTTGTCTTCAACCGTGGTCTGTAAAAGGTTACTGTTGCTTCAGACACAACATGAGCCTTGTTTGATCATCGATTTCGCGATGATCTATTTTGTTCCACCAGCTGTGACTCCACAGCTGTCTTAACATCAGTTGACGGATTTTCCCAAAGCCTGTTGAGAAAGGAAATTATCCTCGGGACTTGAACTAAGGCAACCTCATAATGCGCACGGAAGAACCAAATGATAAAAGTATGTCTCTTAGTTAGTTTCGAGGATATTGAGAGATTGAGAGGGTCACAAAGACGGCGTTCATAGGATAGATAAAGGGTCTTTGCTACTTCGAGAGCGTACGAGGGCTGAAACGGGATGCCGAACACAAGAGAAAGGGCCGTTCAAGGCCAGGAGTTGCTCAGATTAACTGATAGAGCTAGACTTGACTGTACCATCAGCAGTTGTATGAATAGACTCGTACAGCACCTCTTAAAGTATCAACTTTTGTAACGTGGCTTGGCCTTGCTTCGATGTGCACGGTCTAGAATGAGCTCCTGAATGAAATGGACGTCTAGGCGGTTGGCAGAACTGGTATAGTTGGGGGTCTAAGCTGGGCCTTTGGCCTTTCAGAGCCGAAAGAGGCATGTGTATGAACATGAATATCTCGAGCAAGGTTATTAACACTGATACAAGTCCGACGAACAATCAATGAGACATATTTATCAAGTCTACCAAGCCAATACCTTCATAAAGCGGTCGTTAGCTGAGCCTTGAGAGCGCATTTCGGAGCTGGCAGACAACTGTCAAACCATCGCCACCCTGATCGACAAGGCTAGCCCAGGCTAGATGCTGAGCCGACGCGTCGCGCCGGTTGAAGGAATGTAACCAAGCAGATGGCAGGACTGGATATATTGTGATAACCAGAAGAGAGAGGGGCAGAGAGGTAAATTCTCTGTGCTGTCGTATTTCGAGAGGGCAAAGAGCCAAAGGCTCATACGTTAAGATGGTCTCCACAGGTATATTCGTGTCCAGATAAGGACTATTCTTCAAGTGACCGTCAAGTTTGGTGACGATTCTTGGTGGGGCATGTATTGGTTGGCAATACGTAGTAGCCTTGGATGGGGCAGAGTGACCACTACTGAGACAGTTAACACAAGGCGAAGCAGGAAACCCCGAGTTCAAAGCCCTTCGTGTTGTTTGTTGGGCTTGATGAAACGAGAGTGCCTAATACCAAATTACTAATTTGATGAAAAGGATCTGGTCCAGTATCATAGCGTCTCGGCTCGGCAAGGGAGAACTATGAATAGCTCGGGATCATGACCGTAATGAGAGGACGCGAAGTTTGATATTCTCATGGACATCCGTCACTTGAGTAAATGAAGCCAACCAACAGGAAATCGTAAATTAACGACCCCTTCACTTGGCCATGGCGCACAGTGGGGTATCCTTGGGCTGGGAGAGCGAAGGAACGCCTTTCACTGGACTTGTCACCTGAAAAGACACAAATGCGTACTGTATGCTCATGGGGATAATGTAGTACTCAGACAAAGACACCTGAGGATACGATTCATCCCTGGAGAACAACAGAAACTCTATCAATCCACACAGCTCAATGAAGCCTCAGGATACAACAAATTTGGGTTGTTGGCCAAGGTTCAAGTCTGCAAGTGGAGGGTCCATGTCAAACATCGCTGGAGCCGGGGATTAAAGACTGGCTGGCGGATGGAGGGATCCATCGCCGAGGCGGGAGACGGGCATGTGCCGCAAGAGTGGACGAGTGTGTGTCTGCGTGAAAGGCACGAACAGACTCTC
Organism: Fusarium sp. NRRL 53497; assembly: GCA_013184445.1. Lineage (NCBI taxonomy): Eukaryota > Fungi > Ascomycota > Sordariomycetes > Hypocreales > Nectriaceae > Fusarium > Fusarium sp. NRRL 53497. The sequence goes on along the minus strand of JABCJZ010000026.1, from coordinate 40,981 downwards.
GAACTCATCGGTCAACAACAAAGTCCAACCAAGTCATGAGCGTATTTGAAACTCCCCAGACCAATACTCGAGCTGCGAGACTTCCTCGTCGTGAATTGTGTTTGTTTGTTGTATCAACTGTTCTTGAAATGAGGCTAGCTGTGACGAATGATGTCGGAGGCCGTGAGCTGACTGAACCTCTCATCAGCCCAATGGGTCAGCAAAAGTCCGGACGGTGTCCACTGACCAGTGGTGGTTGTGGTGCTGGAGTGTGATGCAGGCTGAAGAGAGGCTCTGGAACTACAACGGCCGCAGACCCGGAACGATTCGAGACAGAATTAGTGGCATCCCCTCTCTGCAGGTGTGGGGTCCCTTGTCCGGAGGTCTCGAGGGCTGAGACGACGGGCAGTCTTAACAGTTGGGCTTTCAGAGCCACAGCATGCATACAATCAAGCTGGACGTGGAATAGGGGAAGCACAGTGACACATGGAGCACTATTGTCGTCCATGTCTCTGACACTCCCAGAGCCTTTCAAGTTTCCCCTAAGGTACTTCAACGTGAAGCGTGAGCCAAGAGCGAACAGTTCAAGACCAGTAAAAGGCACGGGGTTGCCAAAGGGTCGAGGGTTGGCTAGAAGCCCCACCACCAGCGTCACCCTGCCCTGGGGCGAATTGCGTACCAGATCTGATGCTCTTTAGGTCAGTGGGCACGTACTGTACAGACTACAGCGAGCAGACAGGTGCAGCAGTACCTAGCTAGACTCGTCCAGACGATTAAGGTTGAACTCTCTTCCGAGCGGTAGAGAGGCACCAACGGGCGAACCGAAGCGTATTTGCAACTGTTCCTGACTTGACTGCAAAAGGTTCTGTTTCCGGCGTTTGGTGGAAAATCTCGAACAACTGTGTGAAGAAACAGAAGCGGTTGTTTAACGTCTTCAATCGAGGTTAAATGGTACTATACTGTATGGATACATGTTTGGTTGGTGTAGGGTGTGAGGTGGGCTTCTGTGTTTCTGTAGGGTCGTTTATGGCTGCCCTGTGAATGGACCTCTCATGACGTATATCCGACATTTTATCAACTGCTTGTTGCGCTACATGCAGTATCAATCCATTGAGGTAAAGAAACACACGTGGTTGGGAGACGGATATGAAGGAGAGCAGAGTGTTCCTCTCATTAGACCAGACCAGATAAATTTAAACGAAGGGTGATGAAAGGTCGCAGTGTTGGTCCAGGCACAATCAATTTTTTCTTCTTTGGGTCACAGTCAGGAGTGCCCTGAGCGCCAAATACTTCTATCAGGAAACCCTGGAGGTACCATGGGATGCAAGATTGGGCCAGAATGATCGTCCGATATGGAAAGTATACTTGTGGGCCATGATCTTGGTTGTACACTTGTACCTGAGGTATGGCATCTGTCACAGAACGGGCCCTCTTTCCAGCCTTCCAGGTCATCCTCACTTTCCATCATGACAAGAAAAGTGCTCAGAGATGAATTAATAACAGAGTACGTCAGTCAATAATAAGGATCGACCCAGAAAACTTAACCGATGAAGGGATCAACTCTTTTGTAATATTGACATATTTGCCGAGTTTAAATGCCTTCATATCATCATTTGACTTGAATTATGAGTGTGTTTCTACTTTATCCTCAACCCTTTGCTATTATGGGCCTCTGGCACAGTCACGTCACACGTTGGTCCCTGTCCTCCTCAGATTTGTTTAAAGGACTTATTTAAGGTGCCTAGAACCATCTATCTAGCGATATTACAATATTCAGCTCAGATACTCCTAGTGGAGTGCACTTCTTTGTTTTCAATAGGATATTCCTACAATATCAAATTGAATTGTCCATCCATACGTGTAGAAGGGGCTGACCTTTATAGTGTTTCCTGCCAGAGTGTGGTCATTATTTCGCATTCCACAGAGCACTACACGGTACACCAAATAATATGTCAGAACCTTGGGAAATTATCTATCCTAAAACTATATGAGTTGTCGTAACTTAACACTAAACATTCGTAATCTCGAGTAATTCTTTCGTAAATTATATAATCGTTTATTTTAATATCTTCAAGAAAGGTTGAGGCCAGTGACTGACTCTATTTTATTGTCACCCGTAAGCGTCGGCACGCCTCACTTGGCCGGGCATCTTTCCCCAAAATAACCCCTTCCTCTGAAGCCCTGTAAGTGATAGACCCTGGTTTTCCGACTGTCCTGGAGAGCCGAATCGCAACGCCACACTCCAAATAAAGTGCCTCTTATTCCAGTTCCACTGGAATTCTGCCTCTTGACCCCAAAATCGTAACCCGAGAGGAGGAGAGGACACAACCATGAGTGAGTGACAAATCCACTCCTTGATGGGGACTGTTGAAGATGACGCCAAAAATACATGTTGTCACTAGACGTCACCGCAGTGGAAAATGTACTCAAGAACAAATCTCTATCTGACAAACGTCACCCATAATGGATCCCTTCTAGTTAGTAGTAGTCTGTCTGTCCATCGCACCCCGACCCGACCACCAAGGCAGTAACTTCGGCCAACGCTTTTTCCAAGACAAATGGGATGCCCGTGACGCCTTCAGCCGGGCTTGGGTTGATTTGTGAAATCACTCCACTCAACTGATTGTGCTTTCCTTTTGGCTAAGTATTGCCTCCACACTTGGGTACTCCGTAGTCTCAGAGAAAAGCAAGAATAAAGCGATTGAAACTCACGAGATTTCTATACTTCCAGGTTGTTCGGACCTTAAGCACAGTTTCGTTTCCTTCAGGTGCTTATCCACTAAAGCCAGCCCCTAACACACACGCTTAGACCGCTGTTCCTCCCACCCATCCACTGAACGAGTTGTGGGCTCCTTCCATCGCTCTAAAGTATCCCGCACCGCACCTCACCCTCACCACCTCATTCACCACCACACGAGGGCGCCCCCGGCTTCCTAGTTCTACCCCCAGTCCCCGTTCCTTTCGCCTCTCTTCGCTCACCAGCGTTTCTCCTCCTCTTCCACGACATCTTCGTACGTACATGAACCTGAAGAACGCCCTCACATACGAATCGACGCGACGATTTGCACGGTCGCCTGTACCGTTCGATACGGCGCTTTTGAATCTACCTCGTTTCTGTTTTTCGTGATCGCTACTACCTACCTGCATTTAAGCCCTGGGTGGCTTTGGCTTCCCCCATCATGTCAACACCAACCACGGCGACGGCTACGCTTCCACATTACCATCCTCACCATTATCCGCCGTCATACACCCATTCGCACACGCATCATCAACCCTATCAGCCGAATCCCAGCGCCAATTTTCGTTCTGCTGTCTCGAACCAGAACATCCTACCGCCTCCGGTTTCCTCGGCCGTCTCGCCCTCCCACAGTCACAGTACCGTTCTGCCTCCTCCGTATCAGCTCTCACCCTTGGCATACTCATCATCGGGCTCGAATGGAGTCAGTTTGACAAACTCAAATTCTCGCCCTGCACACCACGCCCAGGAACATAGCCCGCGACACGACGCGGTATACTCTGCAGGAACCATGACGGAGCGTGCCCCTGCCTCCCACGCGGAGCAACCCTCGAGAAAGCGTCGGCGCTCTAGAGAGCCCGATTGGGACACCTTCTACAAAAATGGCCTTCCAAAGGAAATCATCGTCATTGACGACACACCTGAGCCTGAAGCAAACACGAGTCGAAAAATTACGAATGGCACTGCTGCCGCGCCCACCGATAACACGAGCAGTCAGGTGGCCAAGAAGAGGAGACGAGAAGAAGAGCCTGGCACTGTCCAGGCTTCGGGTTACCACATCAAATACCTCGAATCACAACAAAACACCCCATTGCAAGTGTCAACACCTGCGGGCTCGTCCAATTCCAGCAGTGACCGCACCAATTCTGCACTCAACACTACTGCCCCGACTTCACTCTCGTCCAACGGCCAGTATGAGGAGGCACTGGTTCCCCTCAAGCGAAAGCGTACCCGTCAACAGGTCGCTAACGAAGCCAAACGTCGCGATGTAGATGGCCTTGGGGACTTCTTCACATATAAGCCTCCGCCATACCCTCCCAAGAAGGCCGGCGAAGTTAACGTCCAGGTTATCCATGACGTGAGTTTTGCTCCACATTGTCCAGCACTTTAGCGACAGCATTATTGACAACTCGATAGCGACATTACAACAAGAACGTCAAGGTCGATGATGACGATGGTCATTACATTGTTGTTCCCGATGCCGAACTTACAGAGAAGTGTAAGTCACAACCTGTCTCTCTACGATGCATCTCTAACTCAGTCCATAGACCAGATCGTCCGCCTTCTGGGCCAGGGAACCTTCGGCAAAGTCGTCGAAGCCCGCGATCGAAAGCGCAATAAGGCCGTCGCGGTTAAGATCATCCGATCAGTACAAAAATACAGGGATGCCTCACGGATTGAACTTCGCGTTCTTGAAACACTCAAACGAAATGATGAGGAGAACCGTAATCGATGCATCCATCTACGGGATTGTTTCGATTATCGCGGCCACATTTGTATCGTCATGGACCTGCTTGACCAGAGTGTCTTCGATTTCCTCAAGGGCAACGGCTTCGTTCCTTTCCCTAACAGCCAGATCCAGAGTTTTGCCCGACAGCTCTTCACCAGTGTCGCTTGTGAGTTACACTGACAACCCTCATCGAAACTGTACTGACTTGGTTTAGTTCTGCACGACCTCAACTTGATCCATACCGATCTCAAGCCTGAGAATATCTTGCTCTGCAACCATGCGTACCAGACCTTTACTTATAACCGCAAGATCCCTTCTTCTTCATCGACCATCAACCGACAAGCCACACAGCGCCGTGTCCTGCTCGACACTGAGATTCGACTGATCGACTTTGGCTCTGCCACATTCCAAGACGAGTACCACTCCTCCGTCGTTTCAACACGCCATTACCGTGCACCGGAGATTATCCTGGGTCTTGGATGGTCGTTCCCTTGCGACATTTGGAGCATAGGATGCATCCTTGTCGAGTTCTTCACGGGCGATGCTCTGTTTCAGACCCACGATAACCTAGAACATCTTGCTATGATGGAAGCAGTCGTTGGATCACGGATCGATAGCCATCTTGTCCAGTCTGTGAACAAGATGTCGACGAGAAATGGCGGTAATGCTGCCTCTAAGTCAGTTCTTTCCTGAGTGGTCTATTCGTTCACACACTAACGCTCCTTAGATATTTCAAGCGACTTAAGCTGGACTATCCCACACAAGACACAACCCGCGGCTCACGCCGCTTTGTGAAAGCGATGAAGCATCTTGATGTAAGCGACCTCCCGTCAACTGCCTAAGGCCTACGCTAACAGACAACAGCAAATCATTCCTGGAAATAACACTTTCCTCAAGAATTTTGTCGACCTGCTTAAGAAGATCTTCGTGTATGATCCTGCTCATCGCATTACTGCAAAGCAAGCCTTGCAGCATCCTTGGCTCAAGGAGATGGCCCAGCCCGATGACGGTACCGAGGCGGCTAAGATCCGCCTGGAGCGGATACGAATGGAGCAACAGGCTCCGAGACATCAATATGTCCGAAGTTGATGACCTAAGTCTGATACCCTACTAACGACATATGAGCATGATCACGGAGTTCTGGTTTCCCGAGGCGTTGCATTGCAGGATAGGTATCGACGAAAGGAGAGGATTGTCTGATGCCGACCCAATTTTGCTCTTGTATTCTAGTGCCGCAGCCATCGTATTTCGTCGCCTTTCTGCTTACTAGGAGTTATCGCTGGCAGTTGGTCTCTCACGCAACGCTACGACTGGAAGGACTGGTGCATTTTGATGGAAAGCGTTGATGAGCCCATTATGGCTCCGGCAGTATGTGAACAACTAAACTGTTCATCTCGTTCCCTTTGTCAGAACAATAAAATCGGACAAATGTTCCACGAGAACCATGCTTCACCACGATCGAACGACTAACGGATCCGCCCATTCACTCATCCATTGCCCTATATTTGCGGGTAGCCTGTGGCTCCTTTGAGCTGTTACTTCACACCTTGGCTCTTTCAGTACCTGTTCTTGGGACGCCACAGGTAGGTGTGCAGGACAGATAGCAAAGTTTTCAGTTCCCTGCTAATACTTGGGTTGAAGGATTAGTTCCTGTCAATCATTTATTCGCAAAGCCACCCGCTCCGAGAACAGCATTTCCATGTTACAAATATGCGGCCATGTAACAGACTAGGCTGCTGCAGATTGTTCACCTTGACCATAACTATGCATTCACCAGGAAAAACATGAACAGGGTTCTCTCACGTTACTATGCATGTTCATGAAGGATAATACAAAAGTTGGATATATAATATAAGCCTGGGTTGACGGTGAAGGAGGCAGATAACAATAACCCGAAGGTATCAGCGATATCTTTTCGAAACAACTTTGTGGAGAGTTTGTTTCTGTTTGAACAAATTTACATCGAACAAATTGATTCGGTACCACCAGCCTTTTTATTATTTGATATTCTTGTCAAGTTTGACCTGAATCTTCAACAACAACAAACTTCAGTGTATTCATGATGGCGCCCCATCGTACAAACCACGACTCTGATGAGGAGATTGAAGACTATCCCATGCGTGATATCTCACCCCGCCAACTTGACCAACTCACTGACTTGTTGTGGATGGACCCAGGAGTCAACATAGCTGTGCCAGATAAAAACTGGCTGCTGGATCAACAGGCTTGCGTAGCTACACTCGACAAGTCCAACCGCCGCTCGACCAAGTTTTTGGATCGACTCTCTGCTAAAATAGATAGCCTCTCCTACAGACTCGGGGTTGATGGTGTGCCGACAGCATGTCTGTGTCCTGCTCACCACAACCTCGATCCTAAGTTGATCCGGCGTCTTATGCTCTTGATCATCGCTGAGACTACCGAGCGTATTCAGACTCTGCGCACCTGGCGACAACGTATCGCTTACCCCGGTCCTGTCGTCGCATGGCTCAATCGAATTGATGCGGTGACTGGACTTTGGATTGGCCGTGATACTTTCAAAGCCACTTTTGGTTACGAGCGCGTCTCGCCTAGCAACCTCATAGTCAGGAGCAAGTGCGAAGCCTGCATCTTGTCGGCCATTGGCGGGAGACCTCAGGTGCTTGGTGACCTACGAGCCACTTTGATCTCGCGTCGCGATCGCCAAATTGAACGAGGTGGTAGAGAACCAAGATTGCTTCGACTCGTTGAGTCTTGGATCTCACATCAACATGCTGATAGTCGTCGGGCCATCTACACCGGGAGTGGTGAAATCAACGCGGAACTCGAGAGATTGATCGAAATTATCAACTCTCTGAGACAGGAGCGGCCCCAATCTAATATCTCGTCTAGATCTTCGAATAGATCGGGTCATCACCACCGAACTAGCTATGAAGAGGACGAGAGGCGTGGTCGTGAGCGTTATCGGCCAACATCCCGACAGAGTCACAGCAACTCAGGCGTCAGTCGTCCACTTCTTCCTCCAAGATCAAGTTACAGGAGTGCTCAGATTGAAGACGAGCAGCAAGCTTGGATGGACGAAGACCCGGACTGCCAGGCATCGATTTGGATGGATTGTCAGATGCAGCGGCAAGGACTTACAACTGATGAGCGACGACAGCTTTTCGAGAACGACATGCACCCTACTTTTAGCGACTACGCACAGAGTGTTGTGGGTGTATCAATGAACGATCAACTGCGGGCGCCCGAACAGCGCAAGAGAGCATCCACTTCGACTGTGAAAAGGCAGAGCGTTGTGTCAAACACACAGATTGCTGAATCTTCCTCTGTTTTCAGCAGTTCAAGCGCCGTGCCACCACCTCCTAACTTCAGCCGACAGCCCACTCCGCCCGATAGTAGATCTGGTGATAGCCCTGTGCAGTCTGAGTGGGTGCCAGTCTCGGTGTTTTCACCGCCAGCAAGTGTTGCCGGAAGTCCACCTGCACGCCGTGAGCCAAACAAGCGTGGCGACGGAGATTCAATTGTTACCACGTTTGCTGACAATCGGGCACACAACGAGTTCTGTCAGAAATGGGGTTTCAAGACAAGTCCTAGGTCTAATGCTGGCGAATCGTCAACTTCTAAGCCACCGCCTTCTAGATACCAGCGAGACCTGGACGCTCAGTCGAACGTAGCAGCATCGAGCGTATACTCTTCGCATCCTGGCTTCAGACGCTCAGAGGACATTCTCGAGACTATGCCTTCATCGCCCACGCACTTCTTTCATAATCTGTCGGTCACAGCTCGCAATGGTGGCCAGAGCAGGCCTCGATCATCGCGTGTGTCGACTCAGGACCAGCGTGGCGAGACCATTTGGGAGCAGTTACGCGAGTACAGGGAACGGTTGCTTGATGATTAGAGAGAAGATGTGATGTTTCCTTTGTACTTTTGGAGTTTGGTTAGTAGTTGGATTGGATTGGATATACCCTGGGAAACATAGGACACACTGGACATGGCAGAGTCCTACAAATTCAATTTCATTTGTCAATTACCCTTATATTTGCGTACTACCTTATCGCTGTTGATGGTTCGTATATATATTAATTGGAGATTGCCATCGACTCCCGATCTACCTGCATATGCACTCACCCGTAGTTTGTCCTCTGGCCGACTCTTATTTGCCTTATTGTCAACTCCTATGACAATCACTTGTAGACAATCGCCTGTAGAAACCCGTGTTTGCAATTCTTTAGTGGAATCGGCTAGAAACTGCTTGTCACTGCGCGGCAGCTGCGAACCCTCTTCCGCCCCTTTCCCTCCCCGGTGCCCGCGCTGCACGTCGTGATTTACTGCCCGCCCCGTGCTCGAGGAGACTGGGCTTCTCGACCAACTTCGATCATCGTAAACAATCTTCCACCAACAACAACCCATTTTCGTGCCGAACCTCCCTAGTGCAGGTTCTGGCACCCAGTGTCGTAGGTTCGCATTCATCCCTTTGATCTCATTTATTCACCCGCAAGATCTAACATGCTCAGTATCTAGGCAACGGGCGCGAGCTGAAACATCATTACACCATGTCGTGGGCTCCCAGTAGCAGTCGGACTGGGGGAACCCGTGACAACACTCCTTCGCCCAATGTTAAAAAGTCGCTGGAGCGCTTCCGAACGATTAAAACAACTCTCACCGAGGAACACATCCCTAGCCAGCTACTACCTCGAGACGCCGTTCAAGAGAGAATCCTCAAGTCACAAGAAATGTCTACTGCGATGGTTCTTGCGGCTCCCCCTCAAAAATCCACGAAAGCTGGTTCAGAGGCGACCGATGAATTCGAGGAAAGCTCCGTTGGTACTTGGAACTCACCAAAGGAGAGCGAGGCCCAGAGTCCCTCGGCAGATATTCGAGATGTTCCCTTGCCAGTGCCACTCCATGTCATTGAATCTGTCATGTCGACTGGCGAAACCCACCGACCAAGCTCTTTCAGCACTGCCTCTCTAGCGTTGAGTGGTGATCCTAAACAGTTAGGAGAAGAATCGACTTGGGGAGCTCCTCAAGGAGATGGCTGTGAAACTGGCGACGGATCGACCGTGGACCGAATCGGTCCTTCATTAGCCCTGGTTAACGGGTGGGAGGCCAGCAAGGCCTTTCCTGTCGTTGAACTTTCTGAGAATCGCAACCCTGGCATTGATGATTGCGATATCGATCCTACCACTGGCGCGCTCGTCCCTCCAGTTCGTTACATCAAGCTACGAACGAACAGCCAGGACAAGTACGAATGGCGCCGAAGGATTGCAAACTCTGAAGGCTACATCGCGCGTGAGATGGCTCTTCGACAGGCGAAGAAGGAAGAGATTGAACGCAAGACGCAAGAAGAACAGTATGCCAACATGAGTTTTGAGGAAGAGAAGTGGCCCAATGCGAACTGCACTCTTCGGCCAGCGGAGACTGGCGACTTTCATGGCATTGCGAATATCATCAACGCGGAAATGAAGCGAGAGGATTCGCAGGTATTCGTAACCAAGGTTGAGCCTGCGCACATTGCAACTCTTTACAACATTTCCCTGGCAAAGCGTCGCCCATTCATTGTCGCCATACCCGCCCCAAGCCAGCTCCCCAACCGCTCTGGGTGGTCAAAGGCTGAGGAGGAAGAATATCAGGAGTTCCTCAAGTTCAAGAAGTCCCGCCAAGTCTCACAGTATCCCAGCATTCTCGGCTTCGCTTTTGTCACCGATTCACGACAGGGCTTTCTGGGCGGCGCGTGCCCTGGCTCGAGGTTCTCCGGCCAGATTAAGCTCGTCGTTCACCCCAACCATCGCAGGAAGCTAATTGGATCTGCCCTCCTGGACAGGATTTTGTCGTGTACGGCTATTTACCATCGTAGTCTTGTGGACTACACCTGGGATTGTTCTGAGACCAAGAAGACGTACGAGTATGTATCGGCGCACAACCAGCAAAAGTATAACCGACTGTATCTTGAGACATTATTTACTGGAAGCAAAGATCCCCGAATCGAAGGAATCACACGACTTCTCGAGAAATACGAATTCGAGCGGGTAGCTCACTTCAAGGAAGCTGTGAAGCATGGAAATAATCCAGGTATCTGGAAGGATCTGATTGTATGGGAGAATGAGGCTCGTTCAGCAGATGAGATTATGGAGGATTGAGAGAGTTCTGATACATGGCAATGTGCGATGACGATGAGATTCTTCTGTTGAAGCGTGGGTCGTTGAAGGCTGTTGTCTGATATTATGTGCTTCGAGAGAAGATGGGGACTAAAGATTTATGTCTACTGTAAGATTATCATAGTGTCTTATAATGAGTATGTTAGAGGAATTTCGAAGGCCAAGTTCTTTTTATCATAAGCCTTAAATTCTGTCTTCATCAGTTAGGTATCTTGAAGTTGCCAATGACTTTTTATTCTATGGATGCATTTCGGATTTCTCAAGCGAGCACCAATCACGTGGAGCTATGAGAGCCGCAGGTATCTGAATTCAACGACGCTCTTCATTCACTGACAATCAAGGAAAGCCCATCAAGACCGAGATATCCGTCAAAAACTGCCAAATAACTAAGCTGGAGTGCTTGGTTACCCGAATAACCCGATTTCTGATACTCTTCACCTTAATTAAAATGCTGTCAATCCTACGAAAAGCCCGAGTTAAGGACAAGGAGATGCGAATCCTGATGCTGTGAGTACAACCGTGGTATATACCATCATAAGGAACACGGCTAATTCAACATAGCGGACTCGATAATGCAGGGAAGACCACGATTGTCAAAAAGGTTATGGGAGAGGATGTCAACACGGTAAGCCCGACATTGGGCTTCATCATCAAGACGATTGACTACGAGGGGTAAGAAAGATCCTATTTACAACAGAACACTGCTGACGACGCTTACAGGTACAAACTGAACATATGTGTGTTTTAAGAGTCTTGGATCTCTAGGTGACGTGAGCTGACTCTTCAGGGGACGTGGGTGGCCAGAAAACGCTACGGTCATACTGGAGAAACTATTTCGAAAAGACAGATGCGTTGATATGGGTTGTCGACGCAACCGATCGTTTACGGATTCAAGACTGTAGAGACGAGCTTCAAGGGTTGCTTTTGGAAGAGGTACGTCGTAGAACCGACAACGGCCGGATAGCTACTGACAAGTGGCACAGCGTCTTGCAGGGGCAAGCTTGCTTGTATTTGCCAACAAGACAGACGTTGAGGGATGCATGACGAAAGAAGAGATCCTCTCGGTACGTTCAACTCATGAACATGTGAACATTAGTGCTCACTATGAACTTAGGAGCTGCAACTGGAATCGATACGAACACATCGCTGGCACATCCTACCATGCAGCGCCATGACAGGAACCAACCTTAAAGAAGGACTATCATGGGTAGTGGAGGATGCAAAGAAGCGACTATTCCTTTACTAAACGAGACTGGTTCATCTCAACATCTCTGTTGGCCTCACAACAGGACTCTTTTGCAAAAGCAAACAAACCACAGAGTGTGGATAGCCGCAAGACTTGGAAGCAACCAGCCGCAAAGCAAAGCGTGGATATGCATAAGTTCAGGCAGCCAACCATGGAAACGTTGAAACCCGATATCGATACAATAGACTCGTTACGCCGGCAACGTCCCGCAAAACTCTACAGCACGCAATCTTTACGGGCCTTGTATAGCCGAGGAGCAGGGGAACAGGCTAAGCGGGAGAGCATCACCAAGTGCCGCAAGCTCTTGGTTCCATGCTTTTAGCGTCGTATTTCCGATCGAGCATCTGAGATAACCTGCTTGCATGGTCTGAGCCTCTGAGGCATAATAAGATACGTATATAATACAAGATATGACAAGGTTTTGACGGGTCAAAGCCATGGTTTTGAGTTTGGGTTTGTTATTGTGGTGGATCACCGTCCGTGGGGGATGTTGAAAGTAAACAAAGGATGACGTTTATGCTGGTTTTGTTTATGGCGCATAGTTACCTTACAGAACACAACATGAGGGTGAGACTGAGGAACCTATGATTTCAATTGAATCTTCATCGTTCCATATCTGCATCATGCAAGTCGTGAGTCGAGGTTCATGCACATTTTGCATGAATTGAGCTCTGATATGCATCAAAATTAAAATGTCCCTTCCATTGACGGCCGCATTTGGGTCCGAAGCTGTCAGGCACACACCTAGCGGACGGGAGCGGGTGCCCCTGAGACTTCCGTTACATGGCCCCTACAACGGCCCTCTTGTAGCGGGTTTTAGAGAGAGACATACCTGGGAACAGCCAAGGACCAATCACATCACAGATGTGCCATGTGAAATTTCCATTGCAGCTAGAGACATGATCCCATCCCAGTCGAGCGACCCATTAGTTATCGACTTTCCACCACCAAGCACAAGCACCACATCCATCTCGAGGCTACTTTAGCTCTTGGGAGATACTGTAGCAAAACAGTCTATAATACCTACTGCAACCTTGTGTGTAGGATTGCATTGTATTTTGCTCGCGCTTACTCTCCAAGGGCCCCTCCTTACTCCGCCGCCGTCCTCTTCTAAAACATCCACTCCCTTCCGTGTCATGTCCCAGAGCCATGTCCGACGAAGTCTCCCAATTTCTCGAGCAGGTCGAGCGCCTGCGTGGTCAACAGATCGAAGAAGACGAAGTGAGAGCTCGTGAGCTCGAAGAATACTTGGCTGCCAAGCGGGAGAGACAGGCCCGTCGTGAAGGTGAGAAAAGAGAATAACGAAGAACAGACCTTGGGCGCCCATTGTTGCTACTTTGACTTGTCTGAGAGGCTTTGTTGCTTGCATTGATGGCGTTCCCGTTCTCATTTGCCAGGGCAACATACTCCGTCGTACACCGGTTGTTTACTCTTCGGTTTTTGTTTTGTTATTTTACTGGCTTACCCATGGTTTTCTCTTGGCTTTGGATGCTGTTGATACTCAAAATCAAATAATCGTTAATGCTGTCCTTTTTGCTAACCACGGTCATCCCTCACAGAACGTGCCAGATCAATCTCACCACAAAAGTCCTCCCCTGCGAATACCCCCTCACCACGTTCGAATCGACGTAGCGTACATTTGACCGAGGCATTGAGGCTCGACTCCCCCGGTTTATCCAAGGACGACGCCGCCTCGCAGCCAGCTGAGCCTGAAGCTAAGCCCGAAGCCCCAATGGATGTCAGCTCCTCGCCTACAAAGGAGAACGAGTCTCCTTTTGACGCCGACACCAAGTCTGCGACTACACCACCTACACGTTATTCTACATTGTCGTGGCAGCGGCGGCCCAACTCCCGCAGCGGCTCTACCCGACCGTTGAGCATGCTCGCAACCCAAAATGCGACCCAGCGGTCGTTTATCGGGTCGCAGGATCCCGCCCCTGCTCCAGCTTCAGCCACCGAGCAGACTTTTTCGAGGGACCAGATTGCCAATGCTCTCGGATCCAAGGACCCTTCATGGTTTCGCCAAACAGCTGACCGAGGGACCAATTCAGCTGCCTACCGAAAGAACCAGGTCGAAGATACTGATCGATTGGACATGGCCTCCGTCAAGGCGCAACTACCAGGCATGACAGCTGAGCAACCCAAGCCAAGCCCACCTGTTGAGGAGCCGGCTCAGGAACCTGCCACTCCTACTAAGATGAGGTTGGCAACTCCCCCAACGCTCAACCCCCCAGGCTTTGACGCCGGTGATGACAAGCCTTCGGGAGACCGCCGCGGAAGCGTGTCGTCAGGGCGTATGTCTCCTACTCGATCTAATTCGCGATCCAATTCACCCACCAAGGGTATGGGCGGCTTTGTGCAGAGCGCCATGATGAAGAGATCAGATAGCGTTAAGCGATGGAGCGTTACAAGCCCTCCTGGCATGAATCGCGCCAATCCCATCCAGCCGAATCAAGGGGTAGGTCTGTCTGTCAATGCTCGACCCCAGAGCAGGGCGGGACCCGGATCAACAACGCCAAGCTCAAGCCGACCAACATCCCGACATGGCGAGTCTGATAATGAGGTCACACCAAAAGCTCCTACAATTGATACTGCCATGGACGCAGCCCTTCCTTCCAGTCCTTCCAAGACAATGGATCCTCGAAGGTGGAGTCCGACCAAGTCAAGCTGGCTTGAGAGCGCTTTGAACAAGCCGCCCGAGTCGCCCAAGTCTCACCACAAGTCTAGCTCATCGCAGCCAGCTTGGATGGCAGAGTTGAACAAGAACAAGGGAGGTGTTCCTGAAGGAACAAGACCTCGCCCAGGGTCTATTTCCCACAAGCACCAAGTTAGTATCGGAGGACTTATGAGGTCTACGCCTATGGGAACTGCCACAAAGACCAACACAACTGGCCTTGGCGGCATTTACTCCCCTCCTCCAGGCGGAAACCGACCTTTTAGCCATGGTGCCAGTTTGAGCATTTCCAAGAGTGCTCCCAAACTCGAGCCTGGAACTCCTACTGAGGATAAGACAGCCCGGCCTGAAACTGAACCCGTTCCTGAGCATGAGCCAGTCCCGGATCCTGAACTCACTGAAGAAGAGAAGCAGGCACCAGAGTCCGTTAAGGATGAGCCAGTCATAAGTCCCAGGGATACAAGACCTCTCTCGTCCTTGCCCAAGTCGAAGCCAGAGACACCCCCAAAGAAGGACTTCCGCAGTTCCTTGAGGCATAGGCCAACTGGCTCAGATGCGCCAAAGACTGAGGAACCCGAGTTCAAGAACGTTTTCGGCACTCTTCGCAGGACCAAGACACAAAACTATGTGGCTCCTGATGAATTGAAGGGTAACATTCTCAGAGGCAAGGCTTCCCTCAACCAGACAGGTGGCCCAAAGAAGACGGAGAGAGTGGATGAGTTCAAGGAAGCTATTCTCAAGAAGAAGGACGACTTTAAGAAAGCTCAAACTGAGGGTAAGGGCATCTCGAGGAGCAACACTCCTACGAATGATGCACCTGTGCCAGAGGGACTTGCGAGAAGAGCTGAGATGGCGAAGAGAAAGTCCATGGCTGAACTAAAGTCACCAACTGCACCGAGTAAGCCAAGTTCGCCCAAGCCGACACCAGGTCCCAAGAGGATACCCAGCCAGACCCCTTCTTCGCCCAAACCCGCTCATGAATCCGCTCCTGAACCCGCCCGTGAACCCGCTGACGAGGGTCTAAAGCGAGTAGTTACCGAATCTAGCGCGAAACCGGAGGAGCCGCGGGCCTTGCCAAGCCTGCAAAAGGAAACGAGCTCACCTGCTAGACTACAGGGACGTGGAGGAGGTAAGCTCGCTGGACGGTTCAACCCAGCCCTCGCCGGTATGCTTGCACGAGGACCACCCCCCATGGGTACCAACGGGGGCAAGGCTCCTGAGGAACCTGATTCTAAGGGGCCTGCCAGCGCAACAGTTACAGAACCATCTACTCCTGGCCCGCAGCTGACACACATGACTAAGGGTCGAGCGCGAGGTCCTAGAAGAAAGGCGCCTACATCAGCTACCCCTAAAGCCGTCTCTGCAGTTCCAGCCACTGCACCAAAACCTGTACAAGATAAGCCCAAGCCTTCCACACCGAAACCTATTGCACCTGTCAACGAGAAGCAAGTGGAGCAAGAACCTCCTGCCGAGAAGGCCGAGGAGTCAAGTCCCGTTCCTCTTTCTATCCAACAGCAAGTCGCTGCCAAGGCTGCCATACGAGGAAAGCCTACACCTACAAAACCCACACCTATTAAACCTGAAGAGACTGAGCCTCGACGTTTCCAAACGCGAGATGAGCGAACATCTTCGTTTTCGCCCACGCAGTCTTCCAAGACTGAATTCATCCCGAGTGATTATCCCTCACCACTGAGGATCCAGAAGACTGGCGATGCCGCTTCACAACCTGGCTCACCTAAGAAGCTCGACAACAACCGCATGTCTCGATTCATGGACCGTCCGTCATCAAATGGCACATCAGAGCCCGTCAAGGAGCCTGTACGCCTAACACATCAACGGACTGGCTCTCGATCCCCAGTCAAGATGTTTCAGCGTCAACTACCAGAGGCTGAACCGTCATCCCCAACAAAGGTTGATAGTGACCCTGTTGTATCTGTTAAAAACGCCAGATCCATGTTTAGCAGTGCTGCTCAATCTCCGCCTGTCGCTGCGAAGCCCTCGTGGGAAAGACCAGAGCCTGCAGCCATCCAGACACCGCCAAGAGCATCTCCTCGCCCCCTTCCTGAAGTGCGCTCGTCTCCGTTGCAAATTAACAAGACTCCATCTCGAGTAGCTACTCGAGCCTTGCCAACACCTCCTACCAAAGAACCTCAGACTCCTCAAGCTCCACAGACCCCCAAGCCTCAACAAACACCATCGGCAGCTCCACCAAAAACCCCCAGCCAGGGTAGCGATGTTGCCAGTCTGCTAACCGATTTCTTTGGGCAAAAGCTTACGCGGTCTGAGTACAAGGTGGACGCTGCAGAGCTTCTTATGAACCGGCCCCCGTCAGGTCCTGTGAAGTTGCAGAGCCTCAGCTTCCAGGTGTTCCAAATCTCAGCAGAAGGCAAGAAGACCCCTGTGGCATCTCACAATGAGCGGACACTATATGAGCGAGAGATGTACATCGCACCACACAGCTTCACAAATGAGGCTGGGTGGAAACGCCTGGAAATCTACTTCTGGATTGGTGACCAAGTACCCGAGTCTGCAGCCGATGATGCCCTTCTCTTTGTTCAAAAGGAAGCCAAGGCATTGGGTGGTAAGCTTGTCAAGATGCAGCAGGGCAAGGAGACGACAGAGTTCCTGCAGGCTCTTGGTGGTGTTGTGTTGATCAGACGAGGCTCGAGCAACAAGTACGACTCGTTGGCACCAAACATGCTCTGCGGCCGGCGCTATCAGGGCCAGGTCGCTTTCGACGAGTGCGACTTTAGCCCGTCCAATCTCTGCGCAGGATTCGTCTATATACTCGCCAGTCAGGGTAAGGCCTATATCTGGAAGGGACGAGGATGCGATGTAACAGAACTGAGTGCTGCCAAACTCATCGCCATTGAGCTTACGCTCACTGGAGAGTTAATCGAGGCCGACGACGGTGACGAATCTGACTCATTCTGGAGACTCTTTGAAAGCGGATCAAAACCTCATTCGGCTGATCATTGGAGACTGAAGCCCAACTATGCCAAGTACTGCAGCAGACTCTTCTGCTCGGATGCAGACACACGGCAACAGGTATGTTTACTACACACTGAACTTTGCTGTCAACATACTAATGAGCATTAGGTCTCTGAGATTGCCCCCTTCAACCAACATGACCTCTCCCCTGAGCATATTTATGTTCTTGACGCTTTCTTTGAGATGTATATCATTGTCGGTGCCCGTGCTCAGTCTCGATACTCATCATTCCGTAACGCTCTCGACTTTGCTCAGGAGTATGCTATTCTTGCTGCAGGCATGGAGGACCGCCCCTTTGTGCCCATCTCGACTGTCGTGCTAGAGGGTATTCCCCGGGATCTCAAGCGTGTCTTCCGCTTCTGGCGAGATGAAATGAGTCCTACGGCAACACATACGAACTCAGCCGCTGCGGGCACGCCAAGAAGGGGCCGAAGTCTGAGGGTTGTATCATTGACGCAAGCACTGCAGGCACTTAGAGAGTAAGCTTGTGGCGCATTTGCTGTATTCAAAAGCTGAGCTTCTTCATTTTCTTGTGTGGGTTTTTATTCTGTGGCGGTATTCCCTTGTAATGGTTTGGTCTCGGTGCATGGCCAGATATAAGGCGGGTTTTGGCGATTTTGGAGTTGAATCTCGTTTCTGATCCTCCGGTTTTTGCGAGTAGATGATGATAGACGATATCAAACGAAACAAGAAGTGTACACATATTGAAAACCTGTAAACCCGATTCTGATGAACCTCGAGGGGCAATGCAATGGTCAATGACCACGTATGTATATATATACGTCTATTCCTTCTGTCATGCGAATACATTTCGAAATATGTTATGCGCGGCCCTGTAAGCCCATGTAAACAAACAAGCACAAATCGACCCGCAAGAAAGCTCCAGAGTAACAAAAGCAGAAACATTAAACAAAAGCAGCCGGGCATGCTCAAGCCCAAAACGAGCACGAGCCGCCTCATGCGTCTATGGGGGTATCAAAAGGCTGTCTCAAGTCTTTGCATCCGACGTGACTCCCCGTTTGGCAAACTCCTCCCTGAATCCGGCATATCCTCCCTCCTCCTTGGTGGTTTTCCTTTTTGGCATTTACTAGGGGTGCCGTTTAATACGCTGACCCGTTGGTGTCAATGGCAGAGCTCTTGCCAGTTGTTGAGTCGCTGAGTGAAGCGGGCACAGCCATGGGCTGGCCGCGGGCCTTTGCTGTGAGGGTGACCAGCTCGTTGAGCATGAGTTCGCGCGTTGTGCGGGTGAGCTCGTCGACGTCGGCGGCGGTCAAATCCTTTGTGGGGATAGGCTTGAGGACTATATACGGTTAGAAATATGGGAGGCTCAACTGTATGAATATACGTACCCTTTACGGGGATCTTGCCAGAGTTGAAGGTAAAATCCTTGAGGTAGAGGACATGGCTATAGTTTGCGACAACGCAGGGCACAATGGGCACGCCGGCCTGGACAGCGAGGTGGAAAGCACCCTTCTTGAAGGGAAGAAGCATGGGCTCCTTGGCGTAACTTCGAGTACCCTCGGGGAACATGTAGACGCTCTGCCGCTTGGACTGAATCTCGTTGGCAGCACCCTTCATAGCCTCGCGAGCATCCTTGCTGTTCTTGCGATCGATGAAGATAGAACCGCTCAGAGACATGAACCAGCCGAGGAAAGGCACCTTCTTGAGGGAAGCCTTTGCAGTAACACTGCAGTACTGAGGGAATACCCGTCCAAGCATAAAAACATCGAGCTCCGTTTGGTGATTGCCAATAAAGATAGCGGGGCGCGTAGTACCGAGGACATTATCGGGATCTTCCACGACAAACTCGATGCCAGTGGTGAAGCGCATAACATGGTGAAAACACCGACCGACGGCCCATTGCGCGATCTGCTGCTTTCCGATGATGGTGAGGAAGATGGACGCAGGGACACCGTAAGCTGCGACGGCGAGCAGAGAAATGTAGGAAGCGAGGGCGCGGGCGGCGAAGGCGGCTTTGGGAACGACGAGGGACATGGCGTAGAAGGAGACTGTGAGGGCGAAGTAGCCGAGGAGGAAGTAGAGGAGGATATTGAAGATAGACATGATGGGCGACTAGTCGTGGTGGCTTGTCTTTAGGTGGTTGAGGAGTAAAGACAGGTGATATGTAGGGAGAGGAGGTATAGTGAGACAGAGGAGGTAGAGGTAGAGGTTGTGGTTGTGGTAGGTCAGCTGGGACCTCGAGGATATGGATATGATATTGATGGGTTTTGGCGGGGGTTGGTTTGTTGAGTGGATTCGAGGTTGTCAAATCTAGCGATGGCGGGGTTCTTTGTCCAATACTGGGTCTGAAAGAACAAAGACTTTATAACGAGAGTCATGAAACATACAGCAAGTCAACAAGAAGTATATATGCTATATATCAGGGAAAATGAGGGAATTTATCATATCACAAGATCATAAGATCAGGTTCATCATGCTAGAAAGATGGTGGGAAAATGGCGAGTAAGTTAGTGAACAAGCGTTTGACATGGGACGGGAACGTCTTTGATTAAGGGACTTTGATTGGTTGAGATGTGATGTCACAGGTAAGGTAAGGTACAGGGACTTTCTTTTGATGGCTTGTGAAAGTCGGCACCGAGGATGTTGAGTTAGTGGGGACAATCAATAGCATAACTGTCGTGTTTGAGTTGATGAAATACTTACTATAGCTGCTCAGACATCATTTGATTGATTACTAGGTATTATACTTTATATAACTATCGATTTTTGAAATAATTCAGTTTTGATATCTCTGTTAACTGTCTCAGAAGAACAAAGACAGGCTAACTGAGACGAAACACTTGGACAAAGAAATTGTTGAAGGCCGCAATCTTTTCTATTATTATTTACTTATCATGAAAATCATCAATGACTATTTGTAAGTCAATTTTCATACTCTTGATTCATGACTTTAGACAGCATTTGTGCTGTCTAAAGACTCATAATTGTCCCTTGCGGCGTTTGTCGTAACGATCGTGACTGGAGTCACTATTGAATCCATAACCATTACGGTATTCATATCCGTTAATTGATTTTGGTATTCATATCCGTTAAGGTTTCGTGGTCTAACGGTTATGACTGCGGATTCTGATTCCGCCAGCGAGGGTTCGACTCCCTCCGAGACCTTTATTTTGCCCTTCCACCATCCCAGTTTATTTTTTTTTTGCAATAGTCTTTTGATACAGTTCTGTAGGGTTAAATAGGACTCGTTTGCGCCGAAGATTAAGCACGGGTGTTCTTTGGTGTAGTTCAACATTTCATAGTGCTTGAAATAGTTTTGTCTTGGCCGTCAGTCCTGCTTTTCTACATAGCCAAGCCTGAGAATGAGCAGGTCGAGGCGATTGTGTAGATGCGTCGATGTAGATGTGTTGATGTGCTTTTTGAGTGGCATTATTTTATAGCCTGGAGAGAAGATACTTATCGAGAGCAGGCCGGCCTCGATAGTGAACCCAAGGTGCGGGAAGGATTCTTGAGAGCGATGTCGTCAACGTTTCCTTTGACAGGGGAAGCTGTCGTGCTCGAGTGATATGCCACCCTCTCATGGCAGGGAAGAAGTCCACAACTTCTTGAACAGTTTGGTCCATTGTATCTGTCCCCTGTTCGAGCCCAAGAAGATACTGCATGCTTAATGGAATTATCGATGGATGGGACAAGAGGTTGAATAGCCTGTCCTGACAGACTTTGCTAGAATTTGCCATGCAGAACATGGTGAAGACTTTTAGCAGTCTCATGCACCATGAAAGATCCTTGATCGCGATGGCTATATGATGCCTGTCTATATTTCCGTTGGAACTTCGGAGTTCTGTAGAGGCTCGCTCTCTTTCTTACTCAGATACATCGTACTTTCACTTTTGTATTCGGGGTATCTGACGCAGGGCTGCAGATATATAGTACAGGGCCTCCATTCTCAGAATGACGCATGTTCTTCTTGTCCTGACCGCAACACAGAAACATGAACCGAAATGGGTGCATATATCGGGTGACAGGTTTTCATAGTGACGGGGGCGTGCAGTGTGTGGTCGCAGCCATTGAGATGAAAGTTCAAGTTGCGCTCCTCTTCGATACTTGGCAAACTAATAAGTATACTCTTCTTACTTGCCACACTGGTAGTAAGCATATTGGCGGATTCCTCTGTATTTATCGTCCTTGTGGCAGAGATTTCTTATAACAACGCCTGCCCAGTACTGCATATCAGTGCTGTGGTAGCGGACTGTGAACTTCTCGACCAGTGGGAAGAGGTCTGTGGTAGTTAGCAAAATGAGAGGGCATTGAAGGACCAGGGAACCTACAGAATAGCACAGTTCCTGACGCGGGTCTTGACAACCTGGCAGGAGTCTATTTCTCCTCTGCCGACCTTCATATGGCTTGGGCCAGTGGAAGTGGCCTTGGGATCACAGGTCCAGGATAGAGGAACTAATAGATGGTCGGGGCATTCTGGGATTTGCCGCCTTTTTTTGGTGGTCATCTTCGTGGTGGTCCCTGTACTTATAATAACTGACCTTGTTCTTCTTAACCCGGTTCGTGTCCTTGAAGGTTGAGTTGGTCAATCCTATCATCTGCAGTGATAGGCTCCAGCTGAGTGGATGGATATACGTCATGGAATTTTATCTAATGAGGGAAGTAGATGATGAATACTATATATATAAAGAGTTATGTGGTTCAAGACTTGGTTCTCCTCGGTCTAGCTAGATAGTTCAAACAGAACTCTTGAAGGTTCTCTAGATTTGGTTTGTATGTAGTCTGCTTCTTGGAAACATGAGTACATAACTCGCTAACAAGCAAGTAAGCATAAAGAGCAAAGATAAAAGAGTAACTTTAACAAATCCAAACTTTCGACAATTAATTCAAGCGATATGGCATGTGGTTGAAGTTGCTCTTCGTAAATTAGGCAGTTTGCTCAAGCTGATAGTTAGCCAAAGCATAGGCATACTTGAGCATTCACCGCGTTCCCACCCGCAAACTCCCGAAGACTTTACTGTGCTTTGCAAAATCTCTGATTTGGAGTACCTGCAAGCTGATTTGACTGTTGTCGGGTTATTGCTCGATGTCGTGTTGAGTCAACATAAGAGTACGCTTGGTATCTTCAGTGAAATCAACACATCAACCGCCAACCAAGTAAGAAATTGAACAAGAAAGTACAGATTCAAACAAAAAAGGAGGAAGTACCAATATATTTTTACTATATCCAAACATAGATATACTGGGACGTATTGAATGTGGGGCGGTGTACGGTTAAGTGCAGGGGAATGGAAGGAAACTGAGATGATCAAAGCGGACCAAACACAAACATAGACAATATAGTAACGGAGACTGTAACTGCCCTTGTGGGTTGACTTTGAACATTATTCTGACCCCTAGAATCTCAAACGAAATCAACCAGTGACCAAACTCGAAGGTCAAAGAAAAACACAGAATCGGCGTGCCTAGGGTATACCGAAAGTCCTCCCTAAATTTATGATAATATCTTCATAAGGTGGAAATTATCTTATGGCAGTAATACTCTAATACTAAGGGCATCCATGAAATTATCATATTTAATATGCCTTTGTCTTGGATATGGCTAGGTAGAGAAAAGAGAAATCATGGCCTACGTCGTTCCATCCTCACTCGCAACTTATCTTCTTCAGGTACATTTGTTCATCACACATATTTTATTACACATCTACAAATACCTCAGACTGGACATTCTGCAATCATTAGACTGCAAGTTCTCGCACTTGAGCACTGAGGGGCTGGGAAACAAGAGGACAGCCGTAGAGACAGAGCTCCGCTTCAGGTCCAACTGGAGTCTCAGCTGCATCTTCCTCTATGCCAGCGACTCTTGGCAAATTTCTCTCACAATGGATAGCGTCAAGCCAACTGGAGTGTATTGCTGTAGTGGACAGCTGTTGACATCGATCTTAGGCGTCCGGCACCCGAGAGTGAGTTCTCAGGGGTCGTGATCCTGCGTGGACCTGAGTATGGGGACTCAAGGGCGTGATGCAAAAAGAAATCAGCTTCCTGTGTTTGTGGAGGGGATTAACTTCTCTCTTCAATTCTTCCTAGCAAGTATAACCTTTGGCTCGTTGCTTCGCCCTGGCTTTGAGTCCTTGGTGCTTCTATCCGTCCTCGAACAACCCCTTCTGTTAGCTCAGCATCCATCCCAGACTCAAGACACATCTCTCTTTAATAAAAGGGCGGATAGCCGGATAGCCCAGGCGGCCTCTTATCTCTTTAGGCGTCGCAAGGCGTGTGGAGCATACCTCTACAGATATCATCATAAGAACTACCTAAACCTTCCATAAGTTTATAATCTTAGGTCATTCTTAGCAGATACCCTTAGGGGTTAGGCCCCGCAAGCTTTACGGCTTCTAAAGAGATATGAGCGTACCATACCAAGTTGTTCAAAAGTGCTGGTCTACTCGTGAAGCATTGCCGAGGGCAAGACGAAGCGAGACCCTACCGCCTCTTTTCACCTGGAAGAAGCCACAAGCCTCGAAACTCAACTCCGTCATTGCTGCACACCATGTCAAGAGCGGACGTCCTATCAGAACCGGTGATGTCTTTGAAATTACCGCTGATATCCCTCTCTATCAGCGTCTAATTGACGATTATCTGTTCCGCTGCTATCTCAGGGGCTCTTGTTCCAGATCAACTCGGAGACTTCGATCATGGGCCAAGCGACTATGTCTTCTCTTATGAGGACCTCAAAGATAACTCCGAGAGTGATGAGGCTATTTCAGGAAGCGCATAATTAAAATGGTATAATATACTAAACATCACTTGGTTTGGTTCTACGCGCGAGTGTTTGCCTTTGTCGTTGTCTTCCGACTATAACCCCTTTGTTCAGAAGCAGCTCAATTAATGAAAGGATTGTGCGTTATTTGCTTGTCGGAATCAGTCTGCCCCAAGCAGAACCATTCACTTTGAGCTGTGATGTTAGAACAAAGTAGTGAGGGGTCAGTGCTGGTGTCTGCCTTGAAGTCGCTAAGACCTGTCTCTTTTAAATCCTCCCTCCATCTTGGGTCTGTCCTCTTCTCCTCTTCGCTCTATATCAACAGCAAGTCTACCAACAATTTATCATACCTTTCTCTATGGCTAGTTTCGCACCATTCTCGTAACTACTTTCTCCCAGATAAAGCTTAGTGGCCCCCTATCCTTAGAAATCAGCCAGAGTTCATAATAATGGATTATATCTTTCGAGACATTCTTCAGAACGTCGGCAATGCCAACTTTGCGACTGGAGGTGCTGGTTCGTATGGGTTCGGATCGACTGATATTCAATATGCTAACGTGGGCTACTACTTTTAGCAGTGCTGATGGCTTTGGTCCGGGCCTTCAATGGGAGTGTTATACCCGGAAGCTCCTTTGCAGGTTTTCAAAGACCTACCAATGTCTTTGGCGGTGTAATTTACTGTGATACAACTGGAAGCTGTTATTTCTAGTGGTAAGTCTGAGATGATAAGTATCAAGTTCTTTCTCCGCAAACTTCTCGGTATTGCATCTTTCTCTTGTACCCTGCTATACTACTCGATGGTCGCTGACTCCGTGAAGGCGCATCCTTGCTTGTTGTGCAAAACTGTGTAAGTTAAAGGATCTGGTCATCTATTTAATGTTTGTCCAAATTCACCCCCGAGGCTTTTTTAGTAACCTAGTTGGCACAGCGACATCAAGATCATATCAACGAGACATATCATTGGGTCTCTACGATATTCACTGTTGGCAGTTGTCTATATAGACGCCAGACACTCTTTCTAATTCTCATCTTTTTATCTTTTTCATCCCCATCACCCATCCCCCCCAAAAAGAACTGAACTATCATTTGATCTTAAACAACCCACCGCAACCAGTCTCAACACATCGCCATCAGCAGCATGCTTTATTCCGCCAAGTCGGCCTTTTTCGCCGTGAGTATAGTTGAGGATACTGACATTGAGCATCATACACTGACAGTTAAACCTACCGCATAGGCAGCCAACAGCACTCTTGAGTATGTCAAAGAGAACCCAGGACTCGTAATAGCTTTGGGTATCGGAACTTCAATGGTCATCGCCCCTGCCATTGTTGCACCCGCCATTGCAGCCTCAGGCTTTGGCGCAAACGGCATAGCTGCAGGTTAGTCTATCTTTCAGTATATCAGGCTGTACTTACTAATTTATTTGGAGGCTCCTTAGCTGCTGCTGCCCAGGGCGTGATTGGGAATGTCGGGACTGGTAGTGTTTTTGCAGTCCTTCAGTCATACGGCACCGCTGTTGTCCATGGTGTCGTCCAGGGAACTGGTGCAGGACTTGGCCTTGGATCTATCGTTTCCAAGTGGAATAATAATGACAAGCAGGATGAATCTGGCTCTTCAGACGATACCGACAACTCCAAGGCTGGTGGTGCTGGCAAAAACGATAAGAATTCATCGAACGATGACAAGGAAAAGAACGACAAGGAGTTTCTGTGAACGCCCGTTATGGATACAACACTATCGTCTTCGTCTTCGAGCCGAGCCGAGCCTTGGAGGAAGAACTGGGTTGTTCTCTTTGAACACATGTCACGGTAATAGGGGTCATCATGCATCATAAGGAATAAACAGAGCTGTGGTGGCATGAAGGCATATAAAGGGACACACTATGCAGATTTGAGATCACTTTCGTAACTACTATGTCTTCAAGTTGCTTATTCGGAGTCTCGCGCCTTTCCTTGTCAAGTGTCAAAGTGGCAATGGTGATGATCCAGATACGGGAACCAATGGCGCCCAAGAAGTACTTAAGGATGAGAGGATTGAAGATGATGAAAAGGGGGGTACGATGGAGTCGAGCCTGTGAGCGGCACTCATCACAAAACTTGCGCCTTTTTCATCTTGCTATGATTTCAGGCCTAGACTCTGTACAACTAGTTTGATCTTGGACGCCTGGCTTTGAGACATACCAAGGGACGGTTTGTATTGTGACAAGGAATGACTCTTTCCCTTGGGAAATAAACTGCCCAGGCTACATACTTGATCATAAGTTTTAAAGAAGGGCTATGGCTTAGACTTAGACGAGTATAAAAACGATTTGAGTCTAGATCTGATTCTTAGTTACTGGTAGACATAAGGACAGTGGGATTTTCGCTGTCAGGCATTGGTCTCGTTCAACGATCTCGTCTAGTGGTCAGGGGTTGGATCCTTTTCTTCAAATCTTCGGTTTTGCATTTATCCTTAAATCTCCTATTCCCAACACGTCTTGTGATCACTACCTACCTAGTACCTTGCCTAAACTCATGATGATATTTTCATAAGATTTATGCTATCTTATAGTAAGTACTCTAATAGTTAGTATTATCTTATACAATTTATCATTAGTACGCCCTTTTGCATAGGATAATTATCTGAAGCGATTTCTAACTTTTTCTTCCACTCTGAGGCTTACATACCAATTCTGCAACTAGAGATTGACCAGATAGTTCGTTTTATGCAAATATTGTAGCTGACAGCTGCCTGCCAGTGCCGGCGGGCGTGCCCTGACCCCTCCCTCCTTCCCTCTTGTTTTTTTTTTTCTTCCTTTTTTTCCTTCTTCCCTTCAACACAACATTACATACGCACAATTTCAACTTCTCTTCAAAACACTACCTACACTGCCAACATTCCAAAATGACCGAGTCTTAGCAGGACTAGCTCGAGGCGAGTGTCGCGGCCCTGTCGCTTAGCGACGAAAATCCCCATGAGGGATACAAGTGAGGTTCATATGACCGCCCATAGTCATTACAGTCCCTTATTATGTTGAGTTCCGTTCGTTTCTGGAGGATTTGGCATGTCATGTCCCTTGACGACCTGCGTTGACCTTTCACGGCTACCTCGCTTTTCCAATGCCCCCTTTCCCTCACGGACCATAAGAACCAAGCTCCTACCCCTCCTAGTTCGCAAGAGCCTCCTTCATTATCGTGTCAAACTCATGTTGCTCCATTCTCACAAACTGTCGAGCTTTCTCGGCTTGGAGCTTGATACAAGACTCGCAGTGCCCTTTTTCGTCACAACAGACACCATACGTGTGGTAGAAGCGATCATCGGTGTTGAACTTAGCGCGGCCGTGATGGAAAACCCGGGGTCGATGTTCGAAGTAGTTTTCAGAGGGGGTCTGCATTTTCTGAGGCTCTGGGAGGGCTGCCTGCAAGATCTGACCAAAGAACGAGGCACCTGGAGTTTGTTAGCATCGCACCTCATATAGCTGTACTATGTGGCTTACCTCCAATAATAGTGAATAACACGATGGCAAGTGTTACACCCCAAGCTTGGGGAGACATCTCAGTTGGTGAGCTGCTAAAAAGAAGGAAACTCATGATGGGAACAGTAACAGAAATGACCGCATGTTCCATCGTAAGAATTTGCAAAGCTGTTTCTGGTATGTTAAGATAACGAGTTTCGCATAAGGAGAGCAAATGGAGCCTGCTTCTTCACTGCAGAACAAACAAAGAAAAGAGGCCCTGGTTTGGTGTCGTTTGCTCAGGAACGCCACGTTTTTTATTGTACTGCCACTGACAAACAGCGCGTCAAACAAATAGTCCAATATGCCAATATGTAAATATGAGTATCTGTAGCAATGCAGATTCATAGTAACAAACGACGTCACGCCAGCCGGTCCAAATGGGAACAAACGATGCCGAATTGTCTTCTCAAAAGCAGGGGTCACTAACGGACAATGGAAGCATCGATGTATTTATCAGAAATCTCACCATATGGATAAATGTGAAATTTATATAGGTTTCAAAACCTCTCCTCTCTCTGTAGTCAAGCCGTAAGAAGACCAAATACTTTTGAAAAACGCCCCAGTTGAACATGGCCAGCATGCATCAAACATATCCCCAATCCCAACACGCCAAACTTTAGGTACTTAACCCTCAAACGGATTCGTGTTGTCGACATTCGAATAGGCCAGGTTCAAAGAAGTTGAGAGTCCCTTTGCAAGCATGAGAGTCTCCATTTGCAGGCTTTCCAAACCACCACTTCCTAGGCACAAGTTAGTCTCTCCCCCTGTTCAAGCATACTTGATAGACGTACCAATTGCAACAGCAACACTTCCAGCAACCATGGCTCCGATACTACTCTTAGTGTTTTTAGTCTTTAAACCCAGAGTGATGAGGCAGAAGCCAAATGCGAGAGAGGCAGAGCTAGGCCGTTCGTTATTGGATACTGATGGCCGTTCCATGTTAAAGACTATGTCGATTAATCAAGTGGAAAGGATGAGAGAAGCAATAGATAGTTGAAGATTTTATAGAATTCCAGACAGTCCAGCGCACACTTATAGCGAGACAGCTACCGCCTTCAACCAGGGATGTCTCCTAAACAAAGCATGAACATTCACCTTGCAATGACACATCCAACAAAGACCAGAAACTTCACCGTCAATGAACACCTGCCAACAAAGACATTGACTCTGGGCCTCAAAGGCTTTCAATTTTGGTAGTCCCGCTGATGATACAACTCCACAAGCCGACCCATCTAATTATAAAGTAACCCCTTTCTTCATTATGTCCAGTTTCATACTGTCTCCCTATGCTCTTTCTGACCCTTTCAACTTCCCCTTCGTCCTCGCTTCATCGGTGGCGGTGACCGAGAAACACTATCGCTATAACGTCTCCTCTTTGGCGGCACAGGGCTTAAAGACCTCTGTGCTGCACGGCGCGGCGGGCTGGGTGAC
The DNA here is from genome assembly GCA_013184445.1 of Fusarium sp. NRRL 53497. Taxonomy (NCBI): domain Eukaryota; kingdom Fungi; phylum Ascomycota; class Sordariomycetes; order Hypocreales; family Nectriaceae; genus Fusarium; species Fusarium sp. NRRL 53497. The sequence continues at coordinate 11,849 of JABCJZ010000026.1, read as the reverse complement.
CGGGAGTATGAGGCTTGACGGCCGTTGCGTGCGGATGGAGGCGACACGCTTTCCGGCTTGGCCCTTTTTGGTGGCGGAGACCGAGAATCATAGGAAGGTGAGCGGCTGTGCTGTTTAGGCGCATCTCGCGGTCCGTCGCTGATGGATGAGCTGTTACGCCGCTGAGGGGCAGGGCCGGCGTTTCCGCGCGGTCGACCTCGGCGTGGTGGGCTACCAGAGTATGACCTCTCTCGGTTTCTCGCAGGAGCTGGGGATCGACTCTGTGAATCATACGAACGGCTTCGACCATCTCGGGCTAGAGGTAGCGGCGGTCGTCCCTCTGAGGCATAAGAATCCTTTCGTCCACGAGCTTGTCGTGGAGGTGGAGTGCGTGAGCGACTTCGAGATGAGTATGAAGCGCTACGAGCCCGTCCCTTGCCGTTGCGAGGAGCTGGAGATCGCGAGCGGCTCTCGCTGTCGTAACGACGACCTTGTCGGGGAGGGCTGGCTGAGTCAGACTGGCCACGTCCCCGTCCTCGTGCAGACACAGATCTTGAATAAGACCTTGATCTTGAAGAACTGTAGGAACGTCCGCGACTCCTTCGGTCAGGAGATCGAGAAATGGATCGGCCTCTGTCAGCGACCCTGCGTGGTGTTCGCGACCGAGATCGAGATCGTGAGTAAGAAGAGCCCGTGTACGACGAGTAACTGGAAACAGAATCCGAGTCTGACTCGGCTGCAGGAGGAGCAGGCAAAGCAGGCTTGGGCATGTTCTGGAGGTAGGTTCGCATCTCTTCTGTGAGAGCGCCCATACCAATACTTGTGAAGTAGTTGATAGAGAATCTGATGTTGCGGGGGTTGTCCTTGGGAAAGAGGCCTTCCAGGTTGGGTCGTAGGGTTTCGTCTGTCATACGTGCCCTCAGCTTAGGCATGCCTGTTTCCTCTGAGATAAACTGGAACAGAATCTTGATGAAGATACGGCTACTGGATGTGGTCTCGTCCTCGTTCAAGTGAATGACAGATAGACAGTGCCAGCCCAGAGCATCTGATGCAAACATGTGACCGAAAAGCATAGCAATGTTGCGGAGCTTGTTGTTCTCGTATCGATGAATGGTCTCGTAGTACTTGGCAAAAGCCTGCTCGAAAAGGTCGCACCACAGTCGGTTGATCTTGGCGAAGCGCTCACCAATCATGCCAAAGAACTTTGTGTAAGTCTTTTCTTGTGAACAACACTCCACGATCATGGAGGGGAGTTCCGGCTCCTGACCTGCAGGAAGGTTGATCTTCATAAGCTTGTGAACAGCTTCCTCAGGATCAGCACTGGACATGATAGTGAGGTAGATGGTCCTGCGCAGGTTGACCAGATCAGCATTGGACTGGTCCTTGATCTCCATGGCTTTTGTCTTCTCGTCCTCCTCATCTTCGGAAGAACTCTCATATTCGTCCTCGTCATCCTCATCGTCGCTACCCTCACCCAGAATCTCTGCCTTGAGTTTCTTGTACGCCTCTTCGTGCTCCTCCCATTCGGCGTCGAACTTGAAAATGTTGAGTCCATCCTGCACCTCGATTTCACCCTCCAACTCAACTCGATGAGTGATCTGATCCTCCTCTTCAACCAAATCCAACTCCTCCTTGACGGCTGGGTTGTCCTTGAACTTGTCCTTGCGCACCTGGAATAACACTTCGATCATGTACTGCGTTCGCTTATCGATACCGGCCTCGTGCAGGATGTTTCGGAACTGGTCAAAAACAGCCATGGCAATAGATGGCTGCATCTCCTCCAGGTATTGTCCAACCTCGCGGCAGAAACCGACCGCAATCTCGACACTGTCGTCGGTAGGCTTGTGGAGTAGGAGAAGGAGGATCTGGCCGGCGAGCATTTCGTGCTGAACCTGCTGGTTGATAAGATGCGCGAGGAAGGTAGTCGAAGAAAGGCAGACGGCCTTGTCGTTTCGCTTAAAGCCCTTTCGGAATTGCATAACCAGACGACGAATAAGGAGCTCGCCAACTTGGGGTAGCTTGGTGTTGACGATAGCAGCCATGGCGGCATAAATCGGTGTGAAGGGCAAACTGGCAGCCTGGGCCTTCATGATCGATCGACAAAACAAACCGCGACCACGAACCAAGTTCTCCCCAAACAGCTCCGGAACAATAAACTTGATGTTCGCAGTGTTGACCTTGTTGATCAGACCATTGATACTCTTCTTGAGCGCCTCCCAGGCCATGCGCTGATACTCCTTGCTCGTTTTATCCGTGATCTGGGCCTGGAGCGCGCGCAGTCTCGCGGGTGGGATATATGTACCGCCGGATCGCATCGTGAGAAGCTTCTCGTACTCTGCCTTCGCAGCAGCTTGTTTCTCCTCTTCGGTTCGCACAGGCGCGGCCTCTCGTTTTTGCCTGGGTGAAGGGGATCGCTGGGCCCTCGTAGGGCGATATGAATCGCCATCACGCTTGTCGCTACGGTCACGATCCCGACGCGGGAGATCGACCTCGGCGGAAGCCATCGTGAAAATATGTATATGCAGTCGCAGTCGCGATTAATGTATTTTATCGTTTCAATTTCGGCTTCCTGAAATTCGATGGCGTGGTGGTGAGGAGAGGTGAAATGTTCACAATCCGAGAAGGATGTCGTTGCTAACTTTAGCTGAGAGAAGCTGGCGCGCGACAAGACTTTTGGAAAAAAGATAGCCACACCACACCTGCAATGGAAGGTTGGTATGATATGTGGCTGTGCTGTGGCGCCCCACCTTTAATCGTCACGTCTCCTGAAGCTTGTCTCCAAATGCCAGCTAGACTTTTTGACGGCAACTATTTCATCACCAAAAGATACTGCCACGACACTCCTTTATTTCTACTTATTTTTCGGCCTCAATTTTAGCTTCGGCTCAACAAAGACCACGCTCGCTCGCTTTGCGCATCTTTGACAATGGTCAGTATCATTCATCACCTCTTCAAGCCCTGATTTACACGCTGTCCCCTTTACGCGCTTCAGACTGGGGCATCGTAGCAACGCAACGCAGCCCCTCGCTCGCTCTTGATCAACTTTACTAACATAACTCTCTTTCCAGTTGGACAAAATCGTCGGCCTCGCCATGCTCGTGGCCGCTTCCGTCGTCTTCACTTACTACACCATCTGGACCCTTCTCATGGTAAGATGCCCCTCATTGTTCAACTTGATGCGACTCTATACACCAATCTATATCTACCGGACACACTATAAGCTAACAATGCTTTAGCCCTTTGTCGACGACGATCATCCCCTCCAGAACTTCTTCCCTCCTCGCGTCTGGGCCATTCGCATCCCCGTCATCATCATCCTCCTCGGTTCCGCTGTTGTTGGCTCATTCATCGGCATGGTTATGATTCGGAGCAACCAGAAGAAGGCTGCAAAGGCCAAGGCTGCTGCTAAGAAGGCCAACTAGACGACAAATGTGTCGATCGACTCATACACCTTGTAAACATTCAGTGTCATTTAAGGCTCTGTCAGCCTATGAGACTTAATCACACCATGGGACACTTCGAACCCCATGGGGCAATGTCTTAATGCAGGAGATGAACACTACAGGAAATGGGTATCTAATCTTTTTCTATTTATTTAATAAGGCATTATGACCTGCCAAACGAATGCCGTGCTAAAGAGTGTCTCTTCCGTACAAGCAAAATGCCCAAATACCAGAATCAAACAACTCCAACATTCCGGACCAAGAGTAGAGTTGGGTTGAACGTAGCCATTCATGCTAATGCATTATAAGATACAACTTTGCTCCATCTGGCCAAATAGCTTAAGCAATGGGTTGCCATTCCCAGCATCGTATGCATATAATTAAGCAAAACCCAGGTACCTAGACGCCAACCTCAAGACACGCACATGTTGCCTGTTCGAGAGTTCATCTCTCACACTCTCTGATCTGCAAAGTCGAGGACCTCGCAATCATCCTCGAAGAAGCCGTCCTCACCTTGGCCTCCACCTTGAGCTCCACGTCGTCTCCTTGTAGTCACCACAATCTGCTCCTGATCACCATACTGCATCACACGCTCCATGGCAGAAGGGGGCAGGGCGATATGGTCTTCAGGGCTATCATACTCCTCCTCAGCGACCGTTGGCAAGCCTAAATCCAGTCGCACCACTAGAATATTCTGGCCAAAGGCCCAGGCTGTTGTGTTTGAAACTTCTCTTGAATTTGTTTCCACGGGTTGCCCCTTCTTCTTCTTTTTCTTTGAGGTCGTGTTTTCTTCTAGACTTGTCTCAGCCAATATGGCAGAGACAACTTCAAGTTGATCAGCTGTTCTTCTCCGGTACTCGCAGAGAGTTACTCGTCGATCCGTGTGGAAAGGCTGATAGGGTGCACTAGACTCTATCTCAGCTTGAGGGATCGACGACTCCATAGTCAGATCTGCCGGTGCAACACGAGGTCGAGAGTTGAGTGTCAGAGTGTTTCCTGCATCCATGTCGCGATCCGAAAGGTCGAGGATTTCATCCTGGGCTCCCAGGTCCACCATCTGTCGCACAGCTGGAGCAACCAAGTCGCTGGGTAGAATCGGCACGTTATAATCGTGATACCTGCTGGCCCGTGTCACTCGCCTGCCAGCTTGTGCACTAGATCGGCGAGTTCGACAGGAGAAACCTCGTACTAGGCCGTTGCCAACCACAAAAAGTCCTTGATGCTTCCTGCTTTTGACCCAAGCCACGCAGCATGCTGAAGGAAGAGCGGAACTAAGCGGCAAGGAAACTCGGTTCTCACCGGTATGTCGAAGCTGATTGATCGCGGTTCCGGTCTTGCCAAGTGAACTGCTGATACTAGCAGCAATCACTCGCCCTCCCATAGCCGCCGAGTCTTTCAGGCTGTTACCGGGCATGTTTGGTACGTTGCCAGTGCTGCGACGGGGTCGTGATACAAATGGTTTCGCAGCTTGGTAGGCCGCCCCAAAAGCGCCAGTAGCTAAAGAAACAGCCGTGCTCGACTGCTCTGGTGTCGCTGTGCCACTCTCTTGAACAGCTTGGCGACGGCGAGGGGCAGGCCACATGAACGCACTTGAGGGCATATCAAGAAGGTGGACGGTGCCACGTTCTGTCACCATGGCCAACCGCTCGCCCTGCGACTCCGTCCAAGCAACATCGACAATGCGTGCGACAGTCATTCGTGAGAACTGTGCAATTTGACGGACTTGAGGTCCTGTGCTTGCGTTTGGCGTAACTGTGGTCTGGAGAGGGGACGATCTCGTATGTTGAATATGGAAGAGATCCCAGACTGTCTGCACATCACCTTTGCTACTGGCTGTAAACAGGGCCAGAGATGATGGCGAAAATGAAAGAAAACTGCATCCCAAAGGGGGCGAGAACGTAGTGATCGGATGAATAGAAGACGAAGTAGTGAGCGATTCGGCATCAATGATTGACACAAGCCCTGGGTCCTTTAATACAGCTGGACCAGCTGGGCCATGAGTAGGAGGGAATTTGATTTGATCGCCATGAGGAGATCGAGTACCAGCCCAGCCTGGAGGAGGCGAGCGGGCTTGTTGAGTCTGGAGTTGAGGGTTTGACGACTTATTCCAGTATGAGTTCCAAGCTTGCAAGCCTTGCTGGCCAACCCATTTAGCACCTTGGATAAGCTCCTGGGTCGTCTCGCGCATGATCTTATTGACGACACTATCGGATATCGGCAGGTCTACCGATGCAGAAGTTGAAGGGAGTTGCGGCGGCGTCACAGTGGCGAGTCCAGGTGCTTTGCCCAGAATGGGAAGTGGTACATGAGCTCTCATCGAGACCTGTGACGAAGGAGTCGCAGGACAGTAAGAAATCCATCGTCCACTGATCGCTAGAATTGGCGTTTGCGGGCTCGGGCGTGGTGGTGCATTTGAAGACTGTGTCTTATCGGCCTCCTCTGGCACCTCACCTCTAGTGCTTTGCTGGAGCCTGGTCCAGATCTTGCCAACGCATGTAAAAACATGGCCGTTTTGATCTTCCAACAATTGCAAGTAAACCCAGCATTCGCCAGTAACGCCTGAGCATACTGCAATTGTACCAGAATCTGCTCGAATTGTAAAAGAGCCACTGGGTGGAGGAGGTCTGAAGATAGGGTTGGTGACGGAGATTTCAGGGTTAATTGATATCTTTGGCGCCTGAAGCAACACATCCACAAGTTGATTTGTTCTGAGGGAGTATACCTCGACCGAGGTTTGATAGGCGTCGATTGTCTGTCGCCCCTGGATGCCATCCTGATGGGTGAAAACAGAGCGGGGGCTGGCCGCACCATCAGGTCGGGGACTTGGTCCTTCGTCTGGTGCAGAACTGGATGCAGCTGAAGGTAGGACAGGCCCATGTAACACCACCGCCACAAGAGGAAAGAGTGCTTTGTTATTATTGTCAAGTGTCCATGGAAGAATCTTGGCATGATGAATGCCTCCTCGTAGTCCCTTTAGACTTGCAACAGGTTCAAGGCCTCTCTTGCCGACAGCGTATACGTCCAAACCACCCTCATACCCCGCGATGACGACGTTGCTAGGACCAAACGGAAAATCGGGGCACTCGGGGAGCTTGTCAAAACCAAAGAAGTAGCCTCGTTCGCCGGCTTTCATGCCCGAGTTGTTCGTCATGTTGAGGTCGATATCTGGGACACCATAGAAGTGTGCTTGGGGTTGATGAGGTAGCGGCGGATGGTTTCCCATTCTCGAACTTGGGAATGGAGAATTGACCGAGCTTCGTCGATAGGCTGCACTCAAAGGAGGGGTTTCTGGAGATTGATACTGGGCGTCCATCTGGAAGCTCAAAGGACGTCGACCGTGATTTGGTGGGGACAGAGAAGAAGGAGAAGGGCTCATGTAAGGGCGCTGGCCAGACCATCCGTGATGCAGTCGACTTGAGTCCTCATACGAAGAAGGCTGAGTAGGAGGTGAATCGCCCATGATGCTGATCAAGTTCCCTGGAGAGCCGGCCATGCCGTTCCTGATCCATTCGTTATTCATACTCGGTGCTGTGCTCACGGAAGCTGGAGTCGTAGATAATGCAGCCAGCATAGGGGAGACAGCAGGGTTGACATTGTCAGGGCCAGAAGAAGGCTTAATCTCGGGCGTGTCGACGGGGGGCGTGGAAGCGACCGAAGTAGATGAGCTCTTATTGTCTCCGCCGTTGATATTTGTATTGGTATTATCCTTGTTGGCGTTACCGTTGCCGTTATTGACACTGCTATGTGACTGCGGTCAGCTAGGTACTTAAGTGGTGATAGAGGAGTCATGCGGACAGACGCACGCGAACTTTCCAGCTGTTTGCTTTGTCACGGCCGCGGCGATGCCGCCACTTTCTCTGGCATGTTTCCTATCCTTCTTGGAGGCTGCAGAAAGGGTCATGGTCAGCTCTCCTGGTTATTAAATAGGAGCGCAAGTTGCGCAGGTGGTGGTGGTGGTGGTTCGGGTGTTAGTTAGGAGGAAAGCCTCCAGCGGCTGAGGGGTAGTGGTAATAGAGTTAAGAGGTCACATACAAGGCATCCAACTGATTCGGACAAGTGTTGGAGCAGTTTCCTACCCCTTAGACTAAAACGCTACGCTCGCGTTTCTGCAGAGCGCGTTTTCCAGAAAAAAGGCGTCAAGTCGATTCTTTTGAAGTCGAGGCGACGCCGGCACTTGTCTAGGTTCGAAGTCTGTGTTCCTATGTATTTCGCTTCGTACGGTAGAGTACAGGGTTGAGCAAAGGAAGCGGCTCGCACAGATTGTGTTGGGAGGTCGATTACTTTCGGTTATAGGAGGCAAAGCCAGGTAAATGAAGGCCAGTATTGGTCAAGTTGGGTCAATATTGAGAATGAACGGCGAAGTGCAAGTGCTCGAGATGGTTGAGTAGCGGCGCAGTCCAGCTTCGTCGCGTCTAATAAGTTGAGATGATATAGAACAGAACAGATAAGAAAGAGGCAAAGATCGTTATAGAGTTGGAAATCAAGGAAATAGTATAGTCAGACGCTTGTTTGATGCTTGTATCGTGTAGTCATTCACTGGTGGTTTGTAAGTGAAAGAAGAGAGCTCTCAAAGGACTGATGGGAGCTGGCCGAAGAGTCACTCTCTGCTCTGATACCTAGATCAGATCCCATGTGTAAGGCCTACGACCTACATTCACACCTCCTGGTCTGTTGTGACGTGGGGTTTAATAGAGGGGTCGGGTGTCCAAGTAGGGGGGGCTAGGGGACACTGTAAGCGATAAGAGAGTGTTCCCCTTCCATCAGGCATGATAAGACGCCCCCTTCCACCTCCACTTTCACCCGAATAGCATCTCCAAGGGCACCTCAATGGCGGATCTACCACGCCTTCGGCCTGTCAGGAACGCCAAACAAGCTGCATTTCTAGCTCAACATCAACCGCAAAGTCAAATGGTCACTGTTTGGTACCGGGCGGCTGGCTAGTGAGGCATGATTGACACAGCCAGAATAGGCGGTAATCCCTCGCATTGTTCTCGACTCTATTGACACATTCAATAGTCGACAATTCCAGCCTATTCCTCAGGTTCCGTCTTGCGCGGGGTTTATTAGTTCATGCGCTGGCCACCTCAGAGGCGGGATTGAATGGGAGGGTACAAATCCGGAGGTTACAGCAGCGCCTCAGTTGCACCTTGGATTGATATTCGATTCGATACCTTGCCTTGCTTGTCATCCGCCATCATAACAGGTTTCCATGAGACTGGCTGGGCTCGGCTATCTTCAAAGTGCCCCAACGATGACGACTGATCTCTCGATCTTATGCGGTCTTTATTGTCTTTTGCCAGCCATCATTCATCCATTCCTCAAGAATCGTGGGCCATCCATCCGACCAAGCTGAGCCACATGATTCTACGCTGTGATCATGGGTCAGGTGAGCTATGCCATTTACGCCATCAGCATGGCCGTGCCTCTCTAATCACCAGGGGGCGACACGCTGGTATCCCAGATTTAGCACTGGAAGCAAGGGACGGTGAACCTTGGCTTAGCTCAACTTGCAAGAAGCGCTACAGCTCCAGTGAGATTGGCACCTGAGTTGCCCCTGGGCGTGTCGTTAGTGTTCCACAGCCTAGGCTCTCCCTGCCAGAGCTTCCCGTTAATCGGCGTGGTGATCCCAGCTTTACCATTCGACAACGGTATCCTTCGGCATTTGTTAATTCCCTCCGCAAAATTCAACATCACCCACGAGCCTTTGATGACGTACCCGGTTGGGTGAAGCTGCTCAGTGGCTCTCTGAGCGACTTGCTTGTTGACATTGAATAACTAAAGGCTATGCACAAATTCACTTTTGCTTGCTTGTCTTGTCTGGATCCGGTTTGTCCTCTTCAAGGATACAGGACATGTCTTTCACAGAAGATGTCCATCAGCCTGCAGCCAGACTCGGTACTGGCTGAACTTCCACTGTCCCTCCACCTTGCTAACAACTGCATGTGCCGACCAAGCAGCTTCTTTGAGTCGTCCGTCTGTCGTGGTAACGCTAACCTCTCCCAAAATCATACACTCATTCGAGTCGGAGAATCGTCCAGGGAACACTTTGAGAACCGTGTGCTTGCGTTCTTTGATGAGCTTCCACATCCGACTTCGGAATTCGGCGAGATCTAATTGCTTATCAGTTCAACGTCCCCAACAGTTTGGAAGTGATGATGAATGCATCGACATGCCTTTTGAGCCTCGCGCCTTGTCGGCGCCAATCTGCACGGTTGCATCTTCCGTGAAAGAGTCTACCCAACGTTGGTTCTCGTCAGGATTGTCTGAGATGCGATAAAAGTCGATCGCAAACTGTTGCAGGTTTTTGTCTTCCCACTCATCCTGGGAGGCATACTGAGGCACGTAGTTGTCGGGTGCGTTCTGAGCCATGATGAATATGTTGTTGAATTGTTGATTCTCAAGTTTTTCAAGTGACAAAAGTGAAGAAATTTATTTGAATGATGATCAAGGACGAGAAATCAGCTCTTTCATGGTTCTTGACTTGGAGAGATGGAGATTAATGATGCAATAGCTCTCCATCCGAGTGGATCATCATGACTTAGTACCGAGTCAAACCTTCTTTCTTCGGACAATTGCCGTGAGTACTTCTTTTGGATTTTTTCTGGAAAGAAGTGAGGCCGTTCTTTACGCGTTCCTCGAAGTTTCTCGATTCAGTATCTGATAAGTTGAGATATCATATGATGGCTGTCAAACCACCTTACCCTATAGCAATTTGATAGAAATATACCAAAAAAATCAGGTTCCTTTCGTCACGATTTCTCCTCTGGTCTTCTTTGTCCATTTCGTATATAGAAGTTTTTTACTGTTGAATCTTGTGCGATATCAAGACTCAGACCAAATGGTTGTTTTTAAGCCTCAGGCGCCATGAGGTTGGTCGAACAACACCCTCATGATATCTCCTGCTAAGAAGACAATGGAATCTCAAATCCTCTTGCCAAAGAGGTAAGAACGCACAGAAAAACTTATTGAGATGGAAAGAAGGCAAAAAAAATGCCATTTAATACAGATCAGACATTGGGTCGTGAGAAAGCGCATGCATTTTCTGGGGATGATTTGCAATCGAAACCAGCATAATATAGTTTTTGTTGTAAAGCCTCACGCGCAGCTTAGTGATACCAGTCTGTTACGAGGCGGTTCTGATGGAGCAGACTTGAGTTCACCTATCCCCAAGCAAGGCCTGGGCGCTCACCAATTCGCAGCGCCAAAGCCTGAGGCATGTTGTTTGAGTTGTTTAACGAAGGAAAGAGCTGAAGGGACTGCCTTCTGTTCCTGGCCTTAGCACTTACAGATTCTGTTATGAGGCAAGTGCCCGGGAAGACGAGAGGCGCTACTCGACCACAGCACTACCACAGCAGGTCTTTAACAAGACCAAAACACCATAACGAAACACCACGACATCAACAAAAAGATATCCAACTCCTCGCACGAGCAAAAGGAAAGGTTTCAATGCGTAATCAGGGAANNATTACGCTTTGATGAATGAATATAGTATTATTGAGTCCTATGGAGCCTTCGTTGAATATTGCGACAAGACAACTATCCCTTCGCCATGACCTTTAACAACGAAGACCACACTTGAACATGAATTCTCACACTAGGGTATCATCCCCAAGAGCTCAAAGGGAGCCCAGAAGCATTCCAAAATATCCTTCCAACCTACGCCGTTCAAAGCCCGTTGCATTCTAACCCAAGGATCCCACGTTGCCTTCATGATATTCTACTTCTTGACTCCACGCGCGCTAACCTCACCCTTCTCACCAATGTTGAGCTTGACCCGGCACTCAGGACAGTACCACTTCGTCGTGCGTGCAGGTACATCGGTAAGACCAACACATTCGAGGTGAAACCATTCCTGCTTACACTGCTGGTTCGTCAGTTTCATGTCTGCTTGCTTTTTGTGTGCTGCTGAGGTAGAAAGATAGGTGTGTGTGGTGGAAGAGTCGCTTACGTCGGAGTTTTCGCAAGCAATCATGGTGCCGAAGCTGACTCTATTACAGAGACAATATTTCGGCTCTTCGGGGTCAATCGGGTTCCCATCGTCATCGACATCCTCCATCTCAACCTCTACAGACCCCTTGTCCCTCTTCGGACGAGCCTTCTTCTTCGGCGGCGCCTTTCGTTTACCAACAGCGCTGTTACCGCCGCTTTTGGTGGTGCTAACAATTCCAGGAGCAGGCCGCTTTGTTCGCTTTGGTGGTCGAGGTTCAGGGGCAGGCGTGTTGCGAGCAGTGCTTGCTCGTCGTGGCCGATCTGCAGCTAAAGAAGGCTGCGGTTCTTGACTCGCAGCTTTACCTCGAGAGCTGGGTCGGCGTATGGCAAGGCCTTCGGGACCAGGAGTCAATCGAGGAGTAGGCGCGCGAGAAGGAACCTGTCTGCTTGCTATCTTGTTTGCTGCTTCGGGAACGAGTTGAGGGGGAGGAGGAGGAG